>JAHHZJ010001747.1:0-105138 GCA_021437245.1 Aegilops speltoides | reverse complement strand
AGGGAAAGGAAATTCATTAATGAAAAACATCCCTATTTGTGCTTCTGAGGATAACGAAATTTTTACCTTGTAGTTCGGATCGCAACCTTCTCGGATGAGCTCGTCTTGAGGGATCTTTCGTCCGGAGATGATGGAAGCGAGACGCCTCCGTCTTTTCACGCTTGTCGGATAGGGCGACGAGCTGAAGTGTCGCCACGAGGGTATCCTCGAGGCGGCGAGCGAAGAGTTGGCGCCGACTAGTGTTTGGCCGGGAGCTGAAGGATCTGCTTGAGAGGGCGTCTGTCTCGTAAGATCACCGTGCATTGATGAGCATGGTGATCGGAAGGATTTCGTCGTCGGAAGCGGATTGCATAATGCCGTCGGGGAGTTTCTTTGGCGGGGTTTGAGAATGCGTAAAAATGGCGCGCCTTTTGATAGTTTTGCACATGAAAGTCGCATGTGTAGATAGTAGCCCCGAGACTCGGTAGGTTGTCGAAAGCGATAGCGCGTCCGAGGATCAAAATCGCGAGTATTGAGTGTCGCCTTTCCTATGCAGGTGGCGGATAGTCCGGGCTAGCGGGGATGATGGAGTTGCCGAATGTGCGGCAACTCGATGTAGCGGATCGCGACATCGCGCTAGTCAACAAGCGACTTGACGAGTCGCAAGGTAAATTGATTCTCCTCGATCACCTATTAAGGAGCTAAAGCTCACCTCTTACAATATTATGCTTGACGCAGATGTTGTCTGCTGCTGTGCGAGCCTTCTGGCAAACTTGCTCAAGCCAAGGAGCAGGCGGAAAAAGCAACGTGGCTGCCCTCAAGAGGCGACCGAGGAGTTAAAGTCGAAAATGGCTGCTTCCGAAGCGAGGAAGAGGTGGCTGAATTGGCCGTTAAATTTAAGGATGCTACCGACGCAATGAGAGCACGAAAAGGCGCCCTATCGGGCGACAAGACCTGATGAAGGCCACCGCCGGCGAAGGATGCCCGTTCGCAATCACGGGCTATGAAGGGAGCTGCGTCAGTTGGAGACATTGTGGTGGCAAGCCTTTTTCTCCTACACCGCAGTTCTGGATCAAAAGTATGTCCAGCTTGGCCACTGTGGGGTCCGGAGGATCCATATATGGACTTAGCGGCGAGTCACGGCGGATGTCGTTGTGCACTTCGAAGCGGAAGGATCACAAGACGGAAGAGCTATTTTGGTCTCAATTCCATAGTCCGGATCGTTCACTTCGGTGACGATTGGTTGGCGAATAAATTTGAGCTGAACAGGCTGTCCGGACTTGCCATAGCGGATATCGTGGCTCATGTCCGCCGAGAGGCCCAAAGGCGATGAGCTACTTTGGCTTATTGCAGCAATTTCTTGGGGCGGTGCCGCATATCAAGGAGATGAAGCGGTCGGCAGCTGCATAGAGGGTCGCGGATGGCCCTTGCCCGTGTGAAGACACATTGGGCGAGATGGATGCCGCTACTGTAGCAACCCAGGTTTGGACGAAATGCCGGTTACCCGCCGAGCACTATTTTGGGGAAGTTATGCGTGGTGCTCGGTAATAGAGTCGCATGCTTTCGAAAAATGTCACGCTCAAATGAACGTTTGTAAAACAATGGTTATGATGTAATCGCTTTTTATACTTGTGCGTTCCAAGTATTGAAATATCTCCTATGCGGCCGTTTATGTATACATGTGTATAACCTGAAAGATGGCAGTCCTCGGCTTCAGCCCCCACGCACAAGGTGCAGGGGTGTTTGCAAAAATAGCGCATTTTCACACTTAATCCGACATCTCGGTCCTGTTGAGGAGGTGGTAGCGTAGCAAACGAGGCAATCCGGACTATGATGCTTTATCACTTTCACTTAGCCATTGGAGTTCGAGGGTGGGGTTACAATATAGCCCCAGGGGGCACCGCGCTCTCTGAATTTGGGGCGCGTGCGTGCCTGACCGGGAAATGGTCCTTCATCAAAGCGGGGGAATTCTAAACATTCCGGTTGTCGATCGAGTGGTTGACTAGTCTCTCGTCAGATCATGATGATCGACTTTTCGCTTTCATCGAGGTGCTCGCCCAAATTAATCCGGGGCACAATCGCAGAGAGTTCTCCGGTGCCGCTAGCCGATGATACAAAACGAAGGCATCAAAACACAGCAGCCGGGCAAACCCAACATTTGACCAAAGACATGATTCGGAGCTGATGCATATAAGGCCTAATCTCGAGACGCCGAACACTCCCTAGGTGTTCGGTCTTTATAATAATGGGAGAATAATGCCCTAAGCCCCTAGTGTCCGTGTGCGGGCAAGGTCATCTAACGTGGCCGATGCCAAAACGTCGAGCTCCACTGCTGGTTATAATGAGAAGCCAGGATTATAGCAACAAGACCACGAAAAAAAAGGTTTACGCAGGTCTTAATCAAAAGAATCCTTGCCACGGGTCCCTCACGCACGCTCTGTCTCCGTTCTCGCCATTATCCGGACGGGTGTGCACGTTGTTCATCTGTAAAAAGAGAGGAACTTAGTTTGAAAGAAAATCATGCGAAAAAAGGTATATGAAAAATATTAATAAGTAAAACGGAGTCTATATTAGCTTGTTGTTTCTTATACGCTCAGCCCCTTGTGATGGGGCGTGCGGCTAGGGAGCCCCTAGCTTATTTGTGCCGGACTCGTCTAGCCGTGTCCGAGGTCTTTACATGACCCTCGCAATGAAATGATGCCACGTGGACCGGGCATTTTAAGTGTAAGAGACGTGTAATGTGGTATGGCGTTGAAGCGGACAAAAGCTTCACGTCCCAATAGTGCTTGATAGCCACTTTTGAATGGGGCGACATGAAAAATTAGTTTTTCGCGTCGGAAGTTGTTCGGTGACCCGAACACAACTTCTAGTAATAAGGAGCCCGTGCACTTGGCGTAAGGGCCTGGCGTTACTCCTTTAAAGGAGGTGCGGCTATGTCGAATTTTAGTACGGTCTATCCCCAACTTGCGGATTGTGTTTGGATATAGCAGGTTTAAATCGCTGCCTCCGTCCATCAGGACTTGTGTAAATTGTAGTCCGTCAATTATAGGATCCAAAATCAGAGCAGTCCATCCTGCATTCCGAATGTACGGGTAATCCGGTGGTGAAAGTGATTGGTTTTGACATCAATCTCGAGGTTCATTGGGGTGGACCGTGTGAGACCCATCTTAGCGGGTGCCGCATTGTTTTCCGTATCATCACATGAAGTGAGTTCTACCGCTTCTGTGGGAAAGTCTTTGTTTGCGGTGCTCTGCTGGTGGGGTTTGTCATCATCTTAAGCTTGATCGTCGAGCCCTTGTGTTCGGCGTTTAGTCGGCCGGACTGTTTGAAAACCCAACAATCTCGGTGGGTGTGGTTTGCAGGCCTTCCGGGGGTACTGTGGATTTGACATATCCGATCCAAAATTTAGTTTAAGTTGGATAGTTCATCACTGTTATCCTTAAGAGGCAGTGTTTTGTTGTTGTGCCGCGAGCTTTTGAATCCGGCGTTGACCGTCGTATTCTTTGGGCTTTTTTCTTTATTCCGGCACTGATCCTTTCTGCATCGTGACTTTCCTTTTCCATCTCTACTTTCGGATGTACTCGGGTCATGAGGCTTGTTAGCGCGACATTGTCCTTGGCTTCTCTTGGCGAGGTGTCCGCAAGCCATTCGTCTCGGGCGTTGTGTTTAAAAGCTGCTAAGGCTTGTGTCCGAGACGATCGACTATTTAGTTCTTTTTAGTAAGGAACCTGTTCCAAATTCTTGTGCTACCGACTCGCCGGGGCTGTTGAGTTATATGACTTAGATCATCTCAGCATCCGGGGGCGGACATAAGTCCCTTGAAAATTTGCTCTAAGCGTCCTCGAGCTCTTCCCAACTTCAGCGATGTTTTACAGGAGGCTTTTGAGCAGTCTGAGCTGGCCCTTTGAGCTTGAGGGTAGATATTTTATGGCGTGGAGATCATCTCCTCTAGCCATATGTATGTGTAATATGTAATCCTCTATCCGAGACTCGAGGTCTCTGTTGTTCCGTCGTAAGCCTCTATGTTTATGGGTTTAAACCCTGCTGGGAATTCATGGTCCAGCACCTCATTGGTGAAACATAGTGGGTGTGCGGCGCCCCTGTATTTGGGTGTGCCGTTCTCTTCGAACACTTGACGTGTTGTGCTTCTTCCTGGGGCCCTCTTTTTTGGCCCGTAAACGGACCTGGCTGGGCTATCTATTTTCCCAGTGTCATGAGTCGGCTTATGTGCGGCGCCGCTTGTAGATTTTGGCCTGGCATCTGGTCGTCTATCCGGCCAGGCGGCCTCTTTGTTTTTTGACTGTGAGGGCTCTATGGCTTCCTCGTCAAATTCTAGCAGCAGCTTGCGCTTGGGATAGCTCTTTGATTGGTGTTCATTGCCATATTTGTCTGCGGTCTTGAGTACTTTGCTCCACCTCATTCTGAGTATGTCTTCCACTGTTTTGAGCTTCCGTTTTTCCTTCTTCAAGCTTCTTGCGGTGGCGACGAGTCTTCCGTGAAGGTTTTTATGCTCCGGTGGTATGTCCGGTGTAAGGTCGTCCAGACTGATGGTTTCGCCGGGATTGGGTTGATTATCCGATTCGTCCTGTTCGGGTGGTTGCTTGGTTGCATGTTCGTCGTCCACCGATTTGTCCTGCTCTAACGTTGGAGTGCGTTGGGAATCTTTGTCTTTGCCGAGGAGGGGCTTGGGGCGGCGCTTGTGTCGCCGTTTTGGTTGTTTATCGGCGGGGTTATCCTTTGCCGCGCCCCGTTGTTCCTCGTCGTCGCTTCCTTTTGGGGTATCCACCATATATACTTCACATCTTTGGGTGGTCTTCAAGTGCCACATGGCGCTGTTCTGTTGCGTCTCGGCATCGTCGTCCATACCGTCGATGTCTTCGGAGTCATGGTCTAGCATGTCGGTTATATCATCGACAGTGGCTACAAAGTGGGTGGTGGGTGGGCTCTGAACTTCTTTGTCGTCCGCATCCCAACCATCCTGGCCATAGTCCGGCCAGGTCTCTCCGGATAGCGAGAGATGCTTTAGCGAATTTAGGATGTCGCCAAAGGGCGAGTGCTGAAAGATGTCCGCCATGGTGAACTCCATGATTGGCGACCAATGGTCGATTAGCGGAGGCACCGGAGGTTGGTCCGGCGAGTCCGGCACCTCGAGTCCTGAGCTTTATGGGGACAAGGTCGGAGTTCGGCTCCATCGCGCATGAAGTTGCAGCCTGGCGGTGTCCAGCCACTAGTCCTCGATCTGGCGTCGGCTCGGGTCAAGGCGGAGCGGATTCGCAGTCTTGCCACCAAGGCATTGTCCAGCGTGAGCTAAATCATGCCCATCGTGACAGCCGCCGCACGCTCGGTAGGCTCGAGTCCGTCGAAGATCAAGTCCCGCGGATGTCGGCCGTGAAGTTTAGGCTTCGAACGACACGATGGCGGGCGTAGCTTCGATCTGCTCGGATGGCCAAGTGAGTTGGCCGCATGATCGAAGGCCGCCGAATCTGAAGATCTGTCGGGAGAAAAGTCTCACCTTGGATGGCGTTGTTGATTGAAGAAGCCATCGAGCCTATCGGTGGCGACACGAGGAACTCTGAATGAAAGCACCAATGTCGATGTCAAAACCGGCGGATCTCGGGTAGGGGTCCCGAACTGTGCGTCTAGGCGGATGGTAACGGAGACAAGGGACACGATGTTTTACCCTGGTTGGGCCCTCTTGATGGAGGTAAAACCTACGTCTGCTTGATTAATATTGATGGTGTGTATTACAAGAGTGGATCTACCACGAGATCAAGGAGGCTAAACCCTAGAAGCTAGCCTATGGTATGATTGTTGTAATGGAGGTTATGTCCTACGGACTAAAAGCCCTCCGGTTTATATAGACACCGGAGGGGATAGGGTTACACAGAGTCGGTTACAATGGTAGGAGATCTACATATCCGTATTGCCAAGCTTGCCTTCCACGCCAAGGAAAGTCCCATCCGGACACGGGACGGAGTCTTCCATCTTGTATCTTTGTAGTCTTGGAGTCCGGTGGACGATGATAGTCCGGCTGTCCGGACACCCCCTAGTCCAGGACTCCCTCAGGCCCCCAAACATGCAGGGTCAGCCTGTAGCCAAAAGTCCAGAACAGTGAGCCTATCTGAGTATTATATTCTCAGCTGAACCCCCACAAAAAAAGTTGAACCCCCATAATGCCCGTGCGTTGTAGAGAGAGTATATTTCTCGGCAAGGTGAGCTTGTCTGTGATATTTACAGAGGGAGTATCTATTTTTCAAAAAATATATTTATGTGTAACTAGTTACTCCTGTCTTTCTACTTCCTTTCGCTGATATGTGGGGCAACCGGCAACGGGGTCCACGTGCCATATGCACAAATTAGAGTGCACAACTTCACGGTAGACACACCCCAGTTGTAGCGCCACAGTAATGCCCAATGATCCGCCAAATCACAACCCCCCCTTCCAGTTTTAGCAGTAAGTTGGACAGACGAAGCGACAATATTTCACTGGGCCTGAATCCCCTTCTCCCTCGTTTGCTTGTTCAGAGAAAACCCCCTCTCGGCGATTGCATATGGTTTTCTCATGGAGAACCAGGTACGAATTCTTCATCCATCCCCGATAAATCCAAGTCCCTTGGTCACAGGTAATACTAGGATGGCAGCCGCCGCCGTTGATGCATTTTTCTTCCTACTGAATCTAGCGTGTTTCATTTGCAGTGCCCAAAGTGCGACTACCCTACAGGTTTCTGCGCCCTCGGCGAGACGCCACACTTGTTCCTTCTCATCCTAACACAGCATTTTGAAACGCGCACAGTATGTTCCTAGAATCCTCTTTTCTATCCGGAAGGGTGGGTTTTTTTCGAACATGTTGTGTTCTCATATTATTTTTCCTGCAGTGTATTATTTGCTCTTCCAGAACACATGTACTCAAGATGCTCAGCCTTGCCATAACTGAATACACTAGTTTAATGGTCACAGTGAAGACAAGCCACGGATATAAGTTCTGAGTTGGGTTCATGAACCAAGAAGATCGCTGCTTTTTTTATGGCCAAACTTGGATAAACTTTCTCAAGTGTTACGGACTGAAAGTTGGCGCACGAATGTTGATGGAAATAGCCAAACCTGGTCTCATCTTCACTGCGATCTTCCACCTCGACGTCATTCCAATTGTTCATTCATGTTAGTTTTGTATCTGGTTCTTGCTTGTTGCCTCGATTACTTCTTAATCCACCTATTATGTCTAACTAATCACAATTTAACATTAGAAGTAGCAACGAATCTCTCACGAAGATGCTACTTCTAACTAATATTTTCTTATAATTGGTGGCACGTGTAGGTTTTTTCAGAGTTAAGTAGTCTGCTCGTTTGTTACTTTGTAATAACTCGGTTGTTACTGATGGGGCTGAAGTTGACTGGATCGACATCCACAAGTTCCTACACTTTATTGATCGTCTTGAGGTCCTTGTGGGGCGTTTCAATGGTGGAAGGCCACGTGGGATATGATTGCCCTCACTGCACTTTCGTTGAACAGGTCCAACTGTGTCGAGAAACTTATGGTACGAGCTGTTTTCTGTTATATATGTTGTTCATAAACTATTGGTTATACACAATTTTACAGCTGTGATCTTCTTGAAATAGGAACTGCCCAGTTCTATTATTCCTATATAGATGCCTGACCATGGTTGGGTCAGACTTGCGCTTGGTCACAACATGATGTTTATGTCGACCTACTCAATTCCCCTTGGAGGTGAAAAGATACTTATTCATGGGTGGTCTCAAATAATGAAGGTCTGTCCATCTTGGAGAATAGGACAGAAGATTATGTTCATGCTTTTCCATGGCTCTAAAGCGAATATCCTGTTTATTGACCACATTGCGAGATGAAGCCGCTTTTAGAAGGTTGTGGATGCACGGGGTGGCACCTGGGCCTTGTCCTAGGGCTTGGCGGCCTCACCCTTGGTTAACTGTAGGCAAAGTAGCAATGTTCGAGGCGTGCTTTGTACCGTTGAACCTGTATAAGTACTCATACTACTTTCAGCTGGTTGTTAAGTGCCCCTGCTGGTTTCAGTTAAGGTTGTTAAGTACTCCTGCTGCTTTTACAGTATGTCATGTTTCTTCAGTCCTGTCTTCCTCCAGCCGACAAAACCAAACCAGCGCCAGCGGGGCCGCCTGCTTCCGCCTCCCACGGCTGGCTGCGCCTCAACGCACGCATCGCCGGCCCACCGTCTCCTAAATTGTTAACGCTGACGTCCTCCACGCGCTTTGGTGCGCTCGCCATGGCGCCGCCCTCTCGCGTTGTCAACATGGTCGACAAACAACAGGAATCGACAGAAGTACATGGAGAGGATGACAGTAGGGGCCCACCACGTCAGCGTATGGAAAAAAATGCTTCCTCCTAGTGTTTTCCTGACATCTGGGACCCACGACATTGTGAGCGTATATAGTCAATAGACAAGAGAACAACACAAGATCAGCTGGCACTTGGGACGTAGCTACTCGAGCACTATTTTTTTCTTATTGTTGAGACGGAGCAGGGTTTGAACTGGGCTGTGGCCCGTCTAGCCCAGGCTTATATTTTATGTTCACCATGTGACCAGTCCAGCTATTTTTTTCTTTGTGAAAATGAGCCCAGTTTATTTTTTATGAAGAATACCCAATCCAGGCCTACTTATTTTTCTACGCCCTGATGGGCTGCAACTCTTTCAAGATGCCTGCAAATCTTGAAAGTAATATGAAATGGGTTGTAAATATAAAAATAGATGACAAATTGGCAATTACTTTATAATTTCTGAATTTTTTCACATTTTCAGATTCCTATTTCACTGGGCATTAACCTAATTTAAATATATCTTCAAAGTACTTTAAATGTGGCTCGACATCCCGGTATTAAAAATAGTTTGGAACCCATAGAAATATGTGAAATTGGCCCTGGTCAACCAAAAAAATGACTGCAATAAATTGCATAAGAAGCTGCCATGAGCTATATATAAATTATTAAAAAAAGAGGGAGTGGTCTGACTTGTGGGCCTGTTTAGTTCACGTGTATGCAAGATTTTTTTTAGTTATTATATACGTCAACATACGATTTAGCAGACCTAACTGTTGGATGTCAATCCAACGGCCGTCGTGTTTCTTCAATCTCTGATCTTCTTGCTCCAGCCGCCAAAGCAGCGCCAGGGGACCCCTGCTCCCCTCCTCCGTGGCTGGCTAGGGTTGCCGCAGTGAACCTCGGCGCCCCCTACTACTCCCACCGCTGGCCAGGGCATCCCTCTACTCACCCACACCCCCTGTTATTCTGCGGCGACGGCAGCCTCACACCGCAACCAAACCGGTGAACCCTCGTACTCCTTTCCGCGGGGGCTTCCACTGCCTCGTCTTCCCCGACTCCGTGCCGTCCCCTTCCTAGGCCTCGCCGTCGTCGACCGCCGTGGTGCTCTCGGCGCGCCATGGTCAATGTGGTCAACGACCGACTTCCATTAGAAGAGTAATGTAAGTGGAGAGGCTGATAGCTGGGTCCACGGCAGCCGCAAGGAAGTGCCTCCTTATTACGCGGAAAATAATTATTCCTCCACGGACAATAGGACCCACGGACGGGCCACGATATTTCGTGAAAAAACGTTTTCCCTTATTCGCTGGGACCCATCAGACGGGCCACCGTATTTCGCGAAAAAACGTTCCCCCGCTGTCAGCTCGGACCCACCGAAAGTGCCTCCTTATTACGCACAAAAAAATGAATACCCCCCTACTAGCTAGGACCCACCTTGGTGGGAGGCTGACTTGTGGGCCTACTAACTTGACTGGGATGGAGGCCTTTATCAACTTTAGTCACTATATGAATGATTCCAGCTCCAGTGCCCGTACGATGTCCATCCAACGGCCGTAGTGCTTCTTCAACCTCTAGTCTTCTTGCTCCAGCCGCCCAAAGCAAACGAATCGTCTTCGTCGTCTCAACGTATCTATAATTTTTATTGTTCCATGCTATTATATTACCCTTTTGGATGTTTATGGGCTTTATTTTACACATTTATATCATTTTGGGACTAACCTACTAACGGAGGCCCGGCTGTATTCTGTTTTTTTGCCTATTTCCGTATTTGAAGAAAAGGGATATCAAGCGAGTCCAAGCGGAATGAAACCTTCGGGGCGTGATTTTTGGAGCGAGCGTGATCGAAGGACTTAGTGCAAGTCAAGAAGCGATCGAGGCCTCCACGAGATAGGGCGCCTCCCCTATAGGCGCGCACCTGTCTTGTGGGCCCCTCGGCGACCACCGACATACTTCTTCCTCCTATATAAGCCTCGTGCCACGAAAACATCCGAGGAGCCAGCGAAACACAATTTCCACCACCGTAACATACGTATCCGCGAGATCCCATCTTGGAGCCTTAAATGCATGCTCACGTGGGGGAATCGACCATGGAGGCTTCTACATCAACATCCTTGCCCCTCCGATGAGTTGTGAGTAGTTTACCACAGACCCTCACGGGTCCATAGTTATTAGCTAGATGGCTTCTTCTCTCTTTTGGATCTCAATACAATGTTCTCCCCTCTCTTGTGGAGATCTATTCGATGTAAACTCTTTTTGCGGTGTGTTTGTCGAGATCTGATGAATTGTAGGTTTATGATCAAGTTTATCTATGAATAATATTTGAATCTCCTCTGAATTCTTTTATGTATGATTGAGTTATCTTTGCAAGTCTCTTCGAATTATCAGTTTGGTTTGGCCTACTAGATTGGTCTTTCTTGCCATGGGAGAAGTGCTTAGCTCTGGGTTCAATCTTGAGGTGTCCTTACCCAGTGACAGAAAGGGTTGCAAGGCACGTATTGTATTGTTGCCATCGAGGATAACAAGATGGGGTTTATATCATATTGCATGAGTTTATCCCTCTAAATCATGTCATCTTGCTTAATGCGTTACTCTGTTCTTATGAACTTAATACTCTAGATGCATGCTTTGGATAGCGGTCGATGTGTGGAGTAATAGTAGTAGATCTGGCGAGTCGGTCTAGTTGTTATGGACATGATGCCTATATACATGATCATGCCTAGATAATCTCATAACTATCGCTTTTCTATCAATTGCTCGACGATGATCGTTCACCCACCGTAATACTTATACTATCTTGAGAGAAGCCACCGGTGAAACCTATGGCCCCGGGTCTATCTCTTATCATATTTGCTTTCAATCTACTTTTATTTGCATCTTTACTTTTTGCATCTATATTATAAAATACCAAAATATATTTATCTTATCATACCATCTTTATTAGATCTCACTTTACATGAAGTGGCCGTGAAGGATTGACAACCCCTTTATTGCATTGGTTCCGAGTTCTCGGTTTGTTTGTGTAGGTCGTGGGACTTTTGAGGAGCCTCCTCTTTGGATTGATACCTTGGTTCTCAAAACTGAGGGAAATATTTATGCTACACTTGCTGCATCACCCTCTCCTCTTCGAGGAAAACCAACGCAAGCTCAGGACGTAGCATGAGGCTCCTCAAAAGTCCCACGCACCTACACAAACAAATAAAGAACTCGCAACCAACGCAATAAAGGGGTTGTCAATCCCTTCACGGCCACTTGCAAAAGTGAGATCTGAAAGAGATAGTATGATAAGATAAATATATTTTTGGTATTTTATAATATAGATTGGAAAAGTAAAGATGCAAATAAAAGTAGATTGAAAGCTTATATGATAAAAGATAAACCCGGGGGCCATAGGTTTCACTAGTGGCTTATCTCAAGATAGCATAAGTATTACGGTGGGTGAACAAATTACTGTGGAGCAATTGATAGAAAAGTGAATAATTATGAGATTATCTAGGCATGATCATGTATATAGGCATCACGTCCGCGACAAGTAGACCGACTCCTGCCTACATCTACTACTATTACTCCACACATCGACCGCTATCCAGCATGCATCTAGAGTATTAAGTTCATAAGAACAGAGTAATGCACTAAGAAAGATGACATGATGTGGAGGGATAAACTAATGCAATATGATATAAACCCCATCTTTTTATCCTGGATGGCAATAATACTATACGTGCCTTGCAACCCCTGCTGTCACTGGGTAAGGACACTGCAAGATTGAACCCAAAGCTAAGCACTTCTCCCATGGCAAGAAAGATCAATCTAGTAGGACAAGCCAAACTGATAATTCGAAGAGACTTGCAAAGATAACTCAATCATACATAAAAGAATTCATAGGAGATTCAAATATTTCTCATAGATAAACTTGATCATAAACCCACAACTCATCGGATCTCGACAAACACACCGCAAAAAAGAGTTACATCGAATAGATCTCCACAAGAGAGGGGGAGGACATGGTATTGAGATCCAAAAGGAGAGAAGAAGCCATCTAGCTAATAACTATGGACCCAAAGGTCTGTGGTAAACTACTCACAACTCATCAGAGGGCCTATGGTGTTGATGAAGAAGCCCTCCATGGTCGATTCCCTCTCCGGCGGAGCGCCGCCGAAGACTCCAAGATGGGATCTCGCGGATACAGAAGGTTACAGTGGTGCAAATTGTTTTTCTTTGGCTCCCTGGATGTTTTTGGGGTACGTGGGTATATATAGGAGGAAGAAGTAGGTCGGTGGCCGCCCGAGGGGCCCACGAGACAGGGGGCGCGCCCTGTAGGGGTGGGTGCACCCTCCTATCTCGTGGCCGCCTCGGCTGCTTCTTGGCTTGCACTCCAAGTCCTCTGGATCACACGAGATAGGGGGCACGCCCTGTAGGGGTGGGCGCGCCCTCCTATCTCGTGGCCGCCTCGGCTGCTTCTTGGCTTGCACTCCAAGTCCTCTGGATCACATTCGTTCCAAAAATCACGCTCTCAAAGGTTTCATTCCGTTTGGACTCCGTTTGATATTCCTTTTCTTCGAAATACTGAAATAGGCAAAAAGACAACAATACGGGCTGGACCTCCGGTTAGTAGGTTAGTCCCAAAAATGATATAAATGTGTAAAATAAAGCCCATAAACATCCAAAAGGGGTAATATAATAGCATGGAACAATCAAAAATTATAGATACATTGGAGACGTATCACGCTACTCCACCGGCTACTGTTCAACCACCCCTCCACCGTCTACTGTTCATGCAGCCATCCACGGGGTCGTCCTATTCATCCAGCCCTCCACACCACAGGGTCCTGTTCATCCAGAGGCAATGCCACCACTCACTATTCATCCACCCCCCCTGCAACGCTCACTGTTCATCCAGAGAGGCAGCATCGATCGGCTTCAGTTAGCAGCAGTAGCGAAGGAGTCGCTCGATCGGGTTCAGTTAATAGCCATCGATCGATCACTCGGGTTCAGTAACGCATAGCATGCAGTGCAATTGCTCGGGTTCACTTAGAGCCCAACACCTCACTCGGGTTCAGTTAGAGCCAACGCCTCGCACACACGCGCGTACGTGTACGAGAGAAATGCCCATCGCTTTGCCCCCAACCTCCCATCGTAATCGGGAACTCCCCGAAATTTTCCTCGCCCTCGCTTCTACAATGATTTTTTCCGTCATGGACGGCCCAAAGAATGTCATGCAGCAGCGTCTCCGGCCCGCCCAGGACAAAAAGCCCATTTTCTGTCATGATTTTTTGTCATAGAAGTAGGATCCCACCACATCTATGATGATACCGGGTTTTGTCACAATTATCGTCATAGAAGTGTCATATGTATGGCAGAAAAAAAATTCGTTCGGCCCAAAATGTCACGGATGTGTCTTTTTTTTGTAGTGCGAGCAGCCTCTGGGGCCGGCAAAGGTCTTGGTGATGAGCTCATGCTCGCCTGTGGGCGTAGTGCGGTGTGCTTCGGGTTCTTTGGTGAAGCGATGCGTGCGATGGTCCATCTTGGCAGGGAGCTTGCCAACGTCAACACCAGGCTTGAGGCAGAGAACCACTGCCTGGAGGATGCGTGGCAGCGGCTGAAGGTGGCCATCAACCTTGGGAAGCTTCAGCGTGACGAAGCTAAAGCGTGCGCGGCGGCCTCGCTCGCGGCTTCTCGTGAAGCTTGCGCCCGCGTCATGGAAGAGGCCGAGGCAGCCAACCGCCGTTGCGAGGCGGTTGAGGAGCGGGAGCGAGATCTTCTGTCTTCAAATGCGGCCCTGCAGCGCAAAGTCAAGGAGCATCGCGCCCTGCTGGCCTCCTCACCAGGCGAGGTGGCCCTTGCCGAGGCGGAGCTCCTGAGGCGCCATGAAGACTTGACGCTGGAGGTCCTGGAACACAGCTTGGCGTTGGAGAGGCTGGAGGTGAGGGAGCGACAGGGCGCCGTGGCTAAGGACGCCGTTGCCGCCCGAGAAGCTCAGGTCTAGGTGGAGGTGGAGAAGAGGGTGGCGAAGGCACGTGCTGAGCTGGATGGAAGGCACCTCCTGGACCTAGAGCTGCTTAACGCTGAGCTTGAGGGCTGGACCTCCGCCCTGAAGACCGAGCTGCAGGCTGTGGAGCAGCGCGAGAGCGCTGCCCAAGGAGCCCTGACTTCCTCCGAATCTGCCCTGAATTCTGCTCATGCCGAGATATCCTCTCTCCGGAAGCAAGCGGAAGACACCGCCTCCCTCCTGGAGAAGGCTTCGAGTGAAAAGTGCCGCCGCCTAACATTGGAGCACGAGCACGGTTCCATGCTCCAAGGTTTGCGCATTAGAGCCAACAATGCCTTGGGTGCCATTTGTGATGAGAGCGACCCTCACCCGCATGAGAACGACTATGCCAGCCATCTCCGCTTCTTCACTGACAGGCCGCAAAAGCTCGCCAGCTTGTTGAGGAGATGAGCCGGGGCCTCCTCGGGCACGCGCTCTTACGCATCTTCAGCAACCTCCTGAAACTTGACTCCCACTTTGATTTCGGTACCGTGCTAGCCCCCGTGTCCGCGGCCACCCAAGACAAGCTTGCCAAGTGGGTGGATGGCCATGTGGATGCCTTGGTGAAGGAGCTGACTGATGAGGACGACACGGCCGTGCTTGCGGCCAAAGGAGCCGGCATGGGTGGTGATGACGAGGAGGACGGTAGCTATAGCACAAGCAGCGCGGATGTGAGCGGCGAAGAAGGCGCGTCCAGCTAGGCCCGTGTTTCTTTTGCTTTAGCCTGTATAACGAAAACTTGAACACATTCTTGTGAGAGCATTTTGAAAAGGGGGTGCCCCTTATGATGTGTGAGATCGCTAAATGCTTTTGAAGTGACACCCGGAGCGGGGCCCCGTAGGGCTGCGGGTCGCTGAGAAAGGTGGTTGTTTATGACCTATCTTGGGTTTTGGGGGTCTTGAGTGGGGCATGGCATCGCGGCCGATCCCCTTCACCTGAGGCGAGCCTACTGCGGGCTCGCGAGGTTCTGTGCTTCTCGAGGGGCCTGCCGGCCTGCTGAAGAATGACTCGTGAGGAGCCAACTGCCAGACCGTGGCGAGGTGGGCGCGCGGGGCGACCGCACCCTTGAGCCCCCTAGGGGCGTTCGGCACCAGCGCGTACACCGTACCCAGCCCCCGCTCGCGAGGCGCATGAGGGCAGGGTGGCGGTCACGAGCTCCAAAAAGAATGCAAGACTTAAGGCAAGAGAGCGACACGAACGAGAAAAACTCCCCTCGTTTTTATAAACGCACGAAAAACAAATTGCTTCAAAAAGTCGGCAAGCAAGTACAAAAAAGGAGGCAAAAAGTAGACGGCCGCGTCCGGCGCCTAGCTGGTCTTCAGTCTTCAATCTTCGGTCTTCTCACCAGTGCGGAGCTAAGTGCTTCCACTGGCAGGGCATAGTCATTGGGGACAGTGTCGACGGCCAGCGCGGAGCATGGTGCTTCCACTAGGACGTGGGTGGGAGCCCCCGTGAGGCCCCAGGGCGACACTCGGGAGACTCCGGGGCGTGTACAACCCCACACATTATTACGTGAGAGTGTCACAAGCGGAGACCTTCACAGGCCAGAGCCTTGCTTCATATCGCCCGATGAGGACCCCACCGTGCGCCACCCCTGACCACCGTTGGGGAGACCGGAAACCAGGACAAGATCAAGGGGCCAAGGGGACGCTGGCGGCGTCCTCGGCGACTGTAGGCCCCCCGCCGAGGAGAAGGGCTCGCCGGCGCCTTCCTCGGCAGGGAACCTACCTCCAGGCAGGACCCTGCTCCACGCAGCGCGAGGAAGGCCCTGCTGCTGGGCTTCCCACGCGCTGCTCCCAATGTCCTTCGCGCTCCTGAGGGGGGTCCTACGTCCTGAGGGTCCTGGTGGCTACTGCGTCCTGGTTCACCTGTGATTCATGGTCAGTGTAAGCGTGCCCCTACGGTGTTAGCTATACCCAGAGGCTGCCGCTGTTGGAGACGTCGGCAGGGCTTGCTGTGGTTCGAAGGAGAGCTCGGCCTCGTGTATGTCCAGCACCCAGCCTGGCGTGGGGGATTGGCTGGGGCCCTCTCCCAACGCATGCCTTGGATCCATCGCGACAGGGACGTAGGCTTCTAGGCTGTTCGCACCAGAGGCACCGCCGGGCCGCCTGACGTTCCCGCTTTCTTCTGCCATCCTCTGGTCATGTTGGCCAGGGGCCGGCACTCCAGCGCGGCCCCTGGTGGTGTCGCCTGAAGCAGCCCTGCGCCGAGGGGGCATGTTTGGATGGCGCGGGCTGCTCCACGAGGCTAGTCGACATCGAGAGGCTCTCCATCGCCCCTGGGAGGGGGCGCGCGGTTGTGTCGGAGATGAGCGCGTGTCCCGACCACCGCCTGCAACGTGGGGAGGGTGAAGGACGGCGGTGCCCCTGCATGCCACATCCAGCAACTCTGCGAGCCGTTCCAGCAGGGCGTCGCGGCCGCTCTCGAGCAGCCTGCACCGCAGGAGCTCTCGGGCCACGATGACCGCTGCCTGCATATTTGCTTGTTCCCTGCGCGAGTGTGGAGTAGTTGCTGCAGCATAGTTCGCAGATTGCGCGGCTGCGGTGCGGCACCCGTGGAGAGGGTTGCCGCGCGCCCCCTCGCTGCCGGTCGCCCCTGGCGGAACGCGGGCCGCGAGCAGGGCAGATTGGAAGTCTTCTTCGCCGGTGGGTGCTTCCGAGGAGGTCTGGACGACCCAGTGCTCGACGTGTGCTCTCGGAGTGTCAGCCAGGGCGTCGGTGGAGCGGCGGAGGACTGGTCGACAGAAGAGAAGATCCGATGCACCCCTACCTGGCGTGCCAAATGTCCGATTTAGGGATCCGACAACCCTTGTGAGGTTCGAACTCTGGGGTGTGTGCGGATATCTCAACCTGCCCAGCCTGCCTACTCGCGATCCTCACTAGCCTAATGTGTCGAGCTCAAAGAGACATAAAGACACATAGATTTATACTGGTTCGGTCCACCGTTGTGGTGTAATACCCTAATCCAGTGTGGTGTGGTGGATTGCCTCGAGGGGCTATGGATGAACAAGTACAGTGGATGAACAAGCCTCAGGAGGTGAGGTGTTCTTGAGCTGGTGTGGTGGTCGGGTGAGAATGGATCTCCCCCCACTATGGTGGTGGCTAGTCCTCTTTATAGTGGCCTTGGTCCTCTTCCCAAATATGAGCAGGAAGGGATCCCACAACGGCGGGATTTGAAAGGGGACAAGTAGTACGGTCTATCCTGACAAAAGTAGTCTTCGCCTGCGAAAAACCTGTGGTCGTGACGTTGCGGTGGGATCGTTGATGCCTCCGTACTGTCGTCCTGGCGGTCTTGGTCTTGTTACACCGGAATGGAAACCTTTGGCTGATTCCTCAGAACTCTGCGCCTATGGCTTGCCTCCTTTGCACCGAAGAGGAAAACTGCGCTCTGCGCCCGCCTGGCCTTGGTTGTCATGGCTCACGTCAGGTGAGCCTCGTGAGGTAACTTGCATATAACTCTCTGCCCCTCAGGAGCCCCCCTAAGGAGGCCGACTCCTTCGGGGGTCTTGTGAAAGGATCGAGAAGAGGTGTCTAGAGGGGGGTGATTAGACACTAAGTACCAAAAGTTGCAGTTTTTAACTTCTTTAAGTTTAAGTGAAGTTTAGGCACAAGTTTAACACTCACAATACATAGCAAGCAAGCATGCCAAGAGTATATGAGCAGCGGAAAGTAAAGCATGCAACTTGCAAGAATGTAAAGGGATGGGATTGGAGAATTCAAACGCAATTGGAGACACAGATGTTTTTGTCGTGGTTCCGATAGGTGGTGCTATCGTACATCCACGTTGATGGATACTTCAACCCACGAAGGGTAACGGTTGCGCGAGTCCACGGAGGGCTCCACCCACAAAGGGTCCACAAAGAAGCAACCTTGTCTATCCCACCATGGCCGTCGCCCACGAAGGACTTGCCTCACTAGCGGTAGATCTTCATGAAGTAGGCGATCTCCTTGCCCTTACAAACTCCTTGGTTCAACTTCACAATCTTGTCGGAGGCTCCCAAGTGACACCTAGCCAATCTAGGAGACACCGCTCTCCAAGAAGTAACAAATGGTGTGTTGATGATGAACTGCTTGCTCTTGTGCTTCAAATGATAGTCTCCCCAACACTCAACTCTCTCTCACAGGATTTGGATTTGGTGGAAAGAAGATTTGAGTGGAAAGCAACTTGGGGAAGGCTAGAGATCAAGATTCATATGGTAGGAATGGAATATTTTGGTCTCAACACATGACTAGGTGATTCTCTCTCAGAAAATGTATGCTGGAAGTGTAGGTTCATTCTGATGGCTCTCTCCACGAATGAAGAGTGGGCGGAGGGGTATATATAGCCTCCACACAAAATCTAACCATTACACACAACTTACCAATCTCGGTGGGACCGAATCGTCAAACTCGGTCCGACCGATTTAGCAAATAATGTGACCGTTAGGATTTTCAGTGGGACCGACATGCAACTCGGTAGGACCGATATGGTTAGGGTCTCGGTGGTACCGATTTTGGTAATAAGCTAACCAGAGAGTTGGTCAGGCAAACTCGATAGGACCGATTCGCTCATCTCGGTTAGACCGAAATGTTACGAAGAGGAACAGAGAGTTTGCATTGTAATCTCGGTAGGACCGATTACACAAGCTCGGTGGGACCGATTTTGGTAATGGACATACACAGAGAGATTACAATCCCATCTTGGTGAGACCGAGATCCCTATCGGTGAAACCAATTTGCCTAGGGTTTGTGACAGTGGCTAAGACATCTGAACTCGGTGGCGCCGGATAGAAAGAATCTGTGGGGCCGAGTTAGACTTTTTGGTTTAGGACATATGTGGATGTGAGAAAGTAGTTGAGGGCTTTGGAGCATATCACTAAGCACTTGAGCAAGTAAGCCATTAAGCAACACCTCATCCCTCCTTGATAGTATTGGCTTTTCCTATAGACTCAATGTGATCTTGGATCACTAAAATAGAAAATGTAGAGTCTTGTGCTTGGAGCTTGAGCCAATCCTTTGTCCTTAGCATCTTGAAGTGGTTCCACATCCTCTAGTCCATGCCACTCCATTGTTGAACTTGTCTGAAACATACTAGGTGGAAGTGTTAGTCCAACCAGAGATATGTTGACATTAATTACCAAAATCACCCAGGGAGCACTTGTGCTTTCAATCTCCCCCTTTTTGGTAATTGATGACAACATGCATCAAAGCTTTAGATAAGGATATAGAGAATAGCAAGTAAAGCTTTGGAAAGACATGTAACATGCATAGGCTCCCCCTACATGTATGCAATCATGTGAATATGGAATATAGAAGCTTTTGAGAGCATAACCATGACAGAGTAGGCAATGTGTTACATGTATCTTGGCTATATGCATCAGGGCAAATGATGTGAATATGGGAAATGTACCTTCATGCTCATGAGTCCTTCTTGCAAACAGTATGTACATCAGCAAGAATTTCTCATACACATGACTGTGATGCATATACTTACCTTGTGGTCTTGAGTTGGCTTAGGATGGAATGAACCTATGAAAATAAGGTTAGATAACACAGATGCACCTACTAGCCAGAGCAAACAGAAGGAAACCACAAGAGTACCAAGACTGGGATGACATGTAGAGTGAGTACTAAGTACCACATTGGATATAGACATGTCCCCAAAGGTAAAGATGTGCAATGAATTCAAGGACTTCCTTCCCTTAGATGTCTTGCTCCCCCTGAATCTAGCATGGGATACTGGGAGAAGATAGGGAACAAAAAATTAGAGCAAAATCAGAGCTCAAGGAAGCAAATGAACAGAGCTAATGCAAATAAGCACATATTAACATGTCTTTCCCCTCTTAAAGACATGTGACTTCTCTCCTCTTGAACACCAAGCATCTGGGGTCCTTGATGATTACTCTTTCCATGAGTATTCTCTCCCCCTAGAGATATGATTAAGCTTTGATGTGATCTCTCTCTCCCCCTTTGACATCAATTTCCAAGAAGGGTCTTCTGGAATTTGTTGTGAATGGGTTTGGTCCTTGAGACACAGCACAAAGCACTAAGGTAAATGTGATGCTTGTAGAGGACAAGATTCATTGAATGGAGCTGGATCAAAAGTAATGCAGGAATAAATGGCAAAATGTCTTTCCTGTAGTGAAATCGGTGGCACCGAGTGGTATGCTTCGGTTGCACCGAAATAATTCGGTTAGACCGAAAACAAGAGACCGGTGTGACCGAGTTCATCACAGAGAAAACACATGTCACCTTACCTCACTAGACAAGTAAGATCTCACAAGGATTTGCAAGGAATTAACGGAAAGATTTGCAATGAATTTGATGCAGGGAATGCAAAACAAATAGAAAAGAAAAGAAATCTAGATGAAGTTTTTTTGAAAGGGGAAACAGATATGCATGAGACAAATGAAAGAGCACAGAAAGGAACACAAGAAAACTTCATCTAGAGATGGTCGGCGACAAATTCACCTATGTTAGAGTATATTGACTTAGGAGTCAAGTGAGATCACTTGATCATAGGTCATACTCATCGTTTAAGCTCAAAATGGGGTTACCATTTTTCATTTAAGCATCTTGATGTATTCACATCTTGTCGAGTTGCTTTGACTCATGACTTGGAGTAAAGCTTCTCTAAGATGGAAAAACATACCTTGGGTGGTGGTGTTGATCGTGATCATGTAGTTGAACTTATGTGGGTTGCTCAAGGTTGATGTAGCTCATCAAGAGTTGGGAGCACCACTTTGGAATTTGAGTTCATCTACCTACATGGGTTAGTTTTTGCAAGGAAGAGCACTTGTGTGTCCAAAATGACAATCATGAAGGTCAATAAGAAGTTTGTCAAAGGATATGTTTGAGTGGTTTAGTGCTTCCTTGTCTTCAATCACCATTGTGTAGAGACTTGGTGATGTAGAGATTGCTCAAGATGTGAGTGAGTTGCAATCTCATAGATTTAGATTCATCCAAGTACCTACATGGGTTAGATACCATGCAAGGTGCAAATATATCCAAGACATAACATTATCATCATAAGAGAAATATCAAGGATTAATCATAGGCTCATGCCTTGCATGTATCAAATGGAGTTCCTACTCCAAGTTTGAGGCATCAATGAAGTTCAATTCACCTCTTAACCTGCAAAACACTTTCTCATCAAGTGGTTTAGTGAATATATCCGCTAATTGCTTTTCGGTGCAAACATGCTTAAGATTAATGTCCCCTTTGGCAACATGATCTCAAATGAAATGATGACGAACTTCAATATGCTTAGTTCGAGAGTGTTGCACGGGATTGTGAGCAATCTTGATAGCACTTTCATTGTCACAAAGTAATGTAACATGTTTCACATATATCCCATAATATTTAAGAGTTTGAGTCATCCAAAGTAATTGAGCACAACATGAACCAGCGGCAATGTATTCCGCTTCAGCGGTGGATAAGGATACCGAGTTTTGTTTCTTGGAAGACCAAGACACAAGAGATCTACCAAGAAATTGACAAGTACCCGAAGTGGACTTTCTATCAACCTTGTCACCGGCATAGTCCGAGTCGGAGTAGCCAACAAGATCGAAAGAGGCCCTCTTTGGATACCAAATGCCAAAGTTTGGTGTATGGATTAAATATCTCACTATCCTTTTCACGGCCTTAAGATGACATTCTTTAGGAGCAGCTTGATATCGTGCACACATGCACACACTTAGCATGATATCGGGACGTGAAGCACACAGATATAACAATGAACCAATCATAGAGCGATAAACCTTTTGATCTACCGGTTCACCATCTTTGGTCAAATCAAGATGTCCACTAGTAGGCATGGGTGTAGTCATACCTTTGCATTCTTGCATATTGAACTTCTTGAATAAGTCTCCGATGTACTTCGTTTGAGAGACAAAGGTACCTTCCTTAGTTTGCTTGACTTGCAAACCAAGAAAGAATTTGAGTTCACTCATCATAGACATCTCAAACTTCTCCGACATTAGCTTTCCAAATTTCTCACTAAAATGAGGGTTAGTAGAACCAAATATAATATCATCAGCATAGATTTGGCATACAAATAGTTCTCCATTGACCCTTTTGGTAAAAAGAGTAGAATCTATTTTCCCAATTTCAAAGCCTTTTTCAATAAGGAACTTGGTCAAGCATTTATACCACGCTCTAGGAGCTTGTTTAAGACCATCAAGAGCTTTGTGAAGTTTGTAAACATGATCAGGTTTCTTAGGATTAACAAAGCCGGGAGGTTTCTCAACATAAACTTCCTCCTCTATTTCACCATTTAGAAAGGCACTTTTAATGTCCATTTGGTACAAGGTGATATCATGGTGATTAGCATAGGCAAGTAAGATGCGAATGGACTCAAGTCTAGCAACGGGAGCATAAGTCTCACCATAGTCCATACCTTCGACTTGTGTGTAACCCTGGGCGACGAGACGTGCTTTGTTGTGAACTACTTGTCCATCTTCATCTTGCTTGTTGCGAAACACACATTTGGTACCGATGATGTTGTGGTTGTTGTCGGGCTTCTCAACCAATGTCCACACTTGATTTCTCTCAAAGTTGTGTAGCTCTTCATGCATAGTGTTTATCCAATCCGGATCTTCCAATGCTTCTTCAACCTTCATAGGTTCAATGCTAGAGATGAATGAATGGTGTTCACAAAAGTTAGCTAAATGAGTTTTAGAGCGAGTGATTCTCCCGGTTTGGATATCATTGTATATTTGTTCGACGGGATGGTCTTTAGCAATTCTTGCTTGAACTCATGAAAACTTTTGCTTGGGTCTTGGTTGAACATCTTCTTCATCTTGTTCTTCTTCTTGGCCTTCTTCATTGTTGACGTTGTCGTTCTCTTGTCGTGGTGGAGAAGGAGGTTGTTGACGTTCATCTTGGTGCACTTCCTCATTTTCTTCATCTTGGTGTGTCCCACTTGTGGATGCTTCCATATCAACTCTTCGTTCACCTTGTCGTGAGGTAGAAGCTTCCACTTGGATAGACGAGGTACTCTCCTTCACCTCCGTTGGACGAATCTTGCCAATAGACAAGTCTTGGATTACTTCCGAGGGATCTTTGTCTCCTACATCAATTGGCAATTGCTCTACTTGTGAGCCGTTAGATTCATCAAACTTCACATCTACCATTTCTTCAACCTTTCGGGTGAAATTGTTGTAGACACGGTATGTGTGAGAGTTTGAGCCATAACCAAGTAGGAAACCTTCATGAGACTTAGGAGCAAATTTAGAACGATGATGCTTATCAAGAATGTAGCACTTTGAGCCGAATACTCGAAAGTATCCAACTTGGGGTTTGTTACTGGTGAGGAGCTCGTATGCCGTCTTGCCGAGTAGCTTGTGAAGATACAAGTGATTTGTTGCATGACAAGCTGTCTCAACCGCTTCCGCCCAAAAATGCTTCGGCGTCTTGTACTCATCAAGCATCGTTCTCGCCATTTCGATGAGTGTCCGGTTCTTCCTCTCAACAACTCCATTTTGTTGAGGTGTGTACGTAGCCGAGAACTCGTGTGAAATACCTTCTTCATCAAGAAAGGTATCCACATTTGCGTTCTTGAACTCCGTTCTGTTGTCGCTGCGAACCTTCTTGATCTTCACTTCAAATTGATTTTGGGCCTTCCTAGCGAAGTTTTTAAAGATTTTTTGAACCTGCGATTTATCATCGAGAAAGAATACCCATGTAAATCTTGAAAAATCATCAACTATAACTAGACCAAAAGAATTTCCACTAAGACTTTTGTAGGCCTTGGGACCAAAAAGATCCATGCGAAGTAGCTCGAGTGGCCTCTGAGGGAGTCCTGGACTAGGGGGTGTTCGGACAGCCGGACTATCAATATCCGCCTGACTCCAAGACTACGAAGATAAAAGATTGAAGACTCCGGCTCGTGTCCGGAAGGTACTTTCCTTGGCGTGGAAGGCAAGCTTGGCAATACGGATATGTAGATCTCCTACCATTGTAACCGACTCTGTGTAACCCTAGCCTCTCCGGTGTCTATATAAACCGGAGGGCCTTAGTCCGTGGGGACTAACATACATCTCAACAATCATACCATAGGCTAGCTTCTAGGGTTTAGCCTCCTTGATCTCGTGGTAGATCTACTCTTGTACTACCCATATCATCAATATTAATCAAGCAGGGCGAGGGTTTTACCTCCATCGAGAGGGCCCGAACACAGGTAAAAACATTGTGTCCTCGTCTCTTGTTACCATCCGCCTAGACGCACAGTTCGGGACCCCTACTCGAGATCCGCCGGTTTTGACACCGACATTGGTGCTTTCATTGAGAGTTCCTCCGTGTCGCCACCGATAGGCTCGATGGCATCTTCAACCAACAACGCTGTCCCGGTGAGACTTTTCTCCCGGACAGATCTTCAGATTCGGCGGCTTTGCATCGCGGGCCAATTCCCTTGGCCATCCGGAGCAGATCGAAGCTACGCCCGCCGTCCAGTCGATTCGAATCTTAAACTTCACGGCCGATGTCGCGGAGACTTGATCTTCGACGGACTCGAGCCACAAAAGCGCCCGCAAGACTGCGACGATGGGCATGATCTAGCTCTGCCGCCAGACAGTGCATTGATGGTCGCTTTTCGGATCCGCTTGCCATCAGCACGAGCCGATCGCCCATATCGAGGGCCGGTGGTTGGACGCCGCCCTGGGGGCTTCAACATCCACGGCGATGGAGCCAAACACTGATCTTGTCCCCCGCGAAAGTCGTAATTCCGAGGCGCCGGACTTCGAGCCTCCCGCACACCCGCCAATCGATTCGGATTGGGTGCCGGTTATGGAATTCACCGCCGCGGACATCTTCCAAAGACTCGCCTTTGGCGATATCCTGAATTCATCAAGCACCTCTCGCTATCGGGAGAGTCTGGCGGACTATGGCGGGATGGTTGGAGTACGGACGACGAAGAAATTCAGAGCCCACCCACCACCCACTTTGTAGCCACTGCCGAGGATTTAACCTACATGCTAGACTTGACTCGGCGACATCGACGCTATGGACGACGATGTCGGAGACGATCAGAGCCAGCGCCCACAGGCAATGGAAGGCCACCTCGTCATATGACGATACATGGTGGATACCCCAAAGGAAGGGATGGCGAAAAGCAGCGGAGGAAGATTCTCTAAAGAAGCAGCCCAAACGCCGACGCCGTGGCGCCGCTCTAAATCCCGCCACAAAGAAGAATGGAGATTCCGCACGACGAGACAATAACACTCGGAGAGTGCGAAGACGACCCCTCCCGCAAGACTCAGCGCAGAGGACGCAGAAGCAAGCCCTCACGACAGGCGGCGGCATTTAAGGGGTTGAGGATGATAACTACATGCCTCCCTCCAAGACGAAGCAAGCCTCAACGATGACGAATTAAATGCACTCGAGGATCCCGTCGAACAAGAGCGCTTCAAGCGCAGGCTCATAGCCACAGCAAACAGCCTAAAGAAAAAGCAGCAACAGCTACAAGCTGATCAAGATCGCTGGCCAATCGATGGACCGAGGTCCTCGCGGCTGAAGAGTATAAACTCGAATGTCCCTCCAAAAGTTACCCAAGACGCAAGCTGCTCCCCCAATTAGAGGAGGAAGCATACATACCTTCATCACCAGCGCATGACATGGCTGACCGACCACCTCGTGGTCGTGACAAAGAGGCATCCAGGCCCCCAACCAAGACTGTACCCCGGCATCGCTCCAAAAGTACGAAGCCAAGAGGGAACGCGCCGGACTTGTGAGACATACTGGAGGATAAGGCAAAGCAATCCAGATCCATCTACGGATCACGTGGGCGCCCTACGACCCACAACGAATACCGTCGTGCCGGATACAATAATCCTGGCCGGGCCGAACACAGCAGACAGCGCTCTCTTGAGCTGCGTCACGACATCGCTCAATACAGGGGCGCCGCACACCCTCTATGCTTCACTGACGAAGTAATGGATCATCAGATCCCCGAAGGGTTTTAACCCGTAAACATCGAATCTTACGATGGCACCACAGATCCCGCGGTGTGGATCGAAGACTACCTTCTCCACATCCATATGGCCCGCGGTGATGATCTACACGCCATCAAGTACCTACCACTCAAACTTAAAGGACCAGCTCGGCATTGGCTCAACAGCTTGCCCGCAGAGTCAATTGGGTGTTGGGAAGACCTGGAGGCCGCGTTCCTTGATAACTTCCAAGGCACATACGTGCGACCACCAGACGCCGATGACCTAAGCCACATTATTCAGCAGCCAGATGAATCGGCCAGACAATTCTGGATTCGGTTCTTGACGAAGAAAAATCAAATCGTCGATTGTCCGGATGCAGAAGCCCTTGCAGCCTTCAAACATAACATCCGGGACGAATGGCTAGCTCGGCACCTGGGGCAGGAAAAACCAAAATCCATGGCAGCCCTCACATCTTTAATGACCCGCTTTTGTGCGGGAGAGGATAGCTGGCTAGCTCGCAGTAACAATCTCCGTAAAAATTCTGGCAGTCCGGACACTAAGGACAACAACGGCAGGTCACGTCGAATCAAAAACAAGCACCACATTAACGGCGACAATAAGGAGGATACGGCAGTCAATGCCGGATTCCGAGGCTCTAAACCCGGTCAGCGGAAGAAGCCATTCAAAAGAACCACTCCGGGTCCGTCCAATTTGGACCAAATACTCGACCGCTCATGCCAGATACATGGCACCTCCGAAAAGCCAGCTAATCACACCAATAGAGATTGTTGGGTGTTCAAGCAGGTAGCAAGTTAATTGCGAAAACAATGACAAGGGGCTAAATAGCGACGACGAGGAAGAGACCCGCCGCGAACAATAGAGGATGAAGGGGTTCCCCCACAAGTGCGGACGGTGAATATGATATACGCGACCCATATACCCAAGAGGGAGAGGAAGCGCGCTTTCTACGGACGTCTATGCGATGGAGCCAGTCGCCCCAAAGTTCAATCCATGGTCCTCCTGTCCAATCACTTTTGACCGAAGAGACCATCCGACCAGCATACGCCATGGCGGATTCGCCGCATTGGTCTTAGACCCAATCGTCGATGGATTTCACCTCACAAGAGTCCTGATGGACGGCGGCGGCAGCCTGAACCTGCTTTATCAGGATACAATGTCGCAAAATGGGCATAGACCCATCCAGATTAAACCTACAAAGACAACCTTTAAAGGTGTCATCCCAGAGTGGAAGCCAAGCTATGACAGCTCGACCACACCGAAGTGGTCTTTGGATCCCGGATAATTTCCGAAGCGAAGAGTTAATCTTCGATATAGTCCCGTTCTGTAGCGGCTATCATGCCCTGCTCGGACGAACCGCGTTTGCAAAATTCAACGCGGTGCCGCACTACACATACCTAAAGCTCAAGATGCCAGGCCCTCGTGGAGTCATCATGGTCAATGGGAATACGGAACGCTCCCTCCGAACGGAGGAACATACAGCGGCTCTCGCGGCAGAAGTACAGAGTAGCCTTCTAAGGCAATTCTCAAGTCCGGCAGCTAAAAAGCCGGATACATCAAAGCGCACCCGGAGCAATGCCAACCAAGACCACCTGGCGCGATCAGAGCATGCGTAGCAATGCAGCCCCAACCCTCCCCGCGCATGATCACAAGAATAACACTCCGCGTACATCATTACACTTTGGAGATTTACCATGGGCGCAGGGGAAGGGGCATGATCACAAGAGACCAAGAGTGCGGCTCGACCACACCAGGGGCTCATTCGAGCGCCCCCCTTGTCTTTATTTTATCTTTTCTTCTTTTATGTACACAGGACTCCGTTAACCAGAAGCCCTGTTCGATGGCGAACTTGCTGAATTCATGGTACAAACAGTCAGGGACTAAAGGAAGCCGCGGCGAATATTCAGGTGGTCTCAATTACGAGCATTAAATTCAATTACATACACCAAGTCTGCAGCTCATCCCTGGAGGGGGGCATGTTTATTTAGTCCAAATCCCTAGCTTATCGCACTATTTGTATCAGTCCGCTCTACTAGCAGACTTTTCTTTCATAAATAATGCAGCACCTTTTTATTGCAATCGCGTTATCTTTTATATATGTTCATTATGTGACATCTTGCACCCGTATACTTTGGTACGGCCGAATACGCCAGGGCTTCGCTCCCCAGTTATGGTGTGATTAAGTCCTAACACTTTCACAAGTGCGGCACCCGAACTTATAGCATTATATGAATCAGCTCGAATCATCTCTTGGGTCAATAGTTGGGTTTGCCCGGCTCCCATGTTTTGGTGCCTTACGTTCCGTTCCGTCGGCTAAGGTAGCACTGGGAGAACCACTGCGATTGCGCCCCGGTTGAGCCGGGTTAACGCCTCAGTGGAGAAAGCTAAAACTGACTCGCATGATAAGGCGAGAGACTGGTCGCTGTTCGTGAGGTTCTTTCGGGTCCTTAAAGACTCATGCTGCTTCAAGCGAAGTTCCGGATGATGTCCGACGAAGGCGTGGATAGCACCCCGGATTCGGTCTTCCGAATACCAGGGGCTTTGTCGAAATTTAAAATTATAGAATTCTATGGCTAAGTGAGAGTGTTCAAGCATTATAAGTCCGGTTGCCTTGTTCGTCGTGTTGAGCGCCTCCCTAGATGGACCCAAAAATGGGAACAAGAGTGCTCAAGTTTATCACCAAACACCCCAGCACTTGTGGCTTGGGGGCCGAAGCCAACGACTTGCCATCTCTCAGATTTAACAAACGGCTGCACAGAAGGTAATATTCTAAATTAAACAAGCGTTGCTAATGGCGCATATAAACGAAGTTTTCAGCGCCCAGGATAAATACACAGCGAGTTCACTCAAAGATTACACTTCGGGAGCACTCATCTGCAGTATCGCAGGCTCCCTTCAGGACAACCTTATAATACCGCTCCGGCGTACGATGCTCCTTGCCCGGCGGCTGCGGATCCGTGAGAAGCTTCTCCACATCCAGTTTGCCCCATTGCACCTTTATGCGGGCAAGGGCCCGACGAGCACCTTCAATGCAGGCGGCGCGCTTGATTACATCCAGCCTGGGGCATGCATTCATCAGCCGCCGCACTAGGCCAAAGTAGCTTCGGGCATGGCCTCTCGAGCCACACCGGACTATGAGACCCTTCATGGCCTCCTCGGCTACCTTAGGAGTTTGACCAGCTGCTTCACCGGTCGCTTAGGGGCACCGGATGGCCGCCTCAAATCTACCGAGACCGAAGACCTTCTCCGTCGAGCTCCCTCCTCGCCACGATAGAATCGGCGGCATCGACGACTTCGCGCAGATCTGCAAACGCCTCGAGAGCTCGAATTCGGGTAAGTATCCGTAATCCACATTAACATGCCTGCTTTGCATGAACAATGCCTTACCCGCAGCTATCTTCTTCATGTCCTCGACCTCCTGAAGGGCCTTCTGGGCCTCGGCCTTGGCGGACTTGGCACTTTCGAGAGCCGAGGCAAGCTCGGACTCTCAGGTCTTGGAGTCATGCTCCAAACTCTCATGCTTTTCCATGAGAGCCTGGAGCTCTTGCCGAACTTCCGCCACCAGTGCCGCTTGCTTTTCTCGCTCAGCCCGTTCGTGGCGCATATGCTCGCCACGGACACAAAGATCCTTCGGGCTGCCACCTCGTTAGTGGCCCTGCAGTACATATTATCCTTGTTAATCTTATTTGCAACCAAAACCCTTTTACAGAAGGTACTTATTTAAAGTGGTGTTATTCACCTTCTTTTCCTTGAGCTGCCTCTTGGCATGGCCGAGCTCTTGCTCCGACCGCTCAAGGTCCTTCTTCAGCCGCCTCGACCTCCGCCAAGCAATGCGGCAGAGGTCAACAATGCAACCTGCAAACCCATATTGACATATTTTTAGAAACCTGCGTATATCTTCTTAGATCCTTAGTCCGCTTTTCTTTCCAACACCAACTAAGCATCGAGATCTTGTCTATCTTGGTATTACACTACATAATTTTAACTTCTTACCTCAAAGCCTGTTAGAAGGCTGCTGCAGGCTTCGGTCAGCCCGCTCTTGGCGAGCTGGACCTTCTCAATCACCGCACTCATGATAGTGCGGTGTTCTTCCTCGATGGAAGCGCCTTTAAGTGCTTCCAACAGGTTATCCGGCGCCTCCGGTTGGACGGAGGCCGCCGGCGTCACGGTCTTGCCCTTCTTTCGAAGGGGCCGCTTGCCGGTCTCTGGAACCGCTATGGGTTCCGATGTAGAGTCCGGAACAAACTCCGGGAGGTCACCAGACGGCGCCTCTGGAGCCTCCTCCTGATGGGTCCCCTCTTGGGATCCCACCTCGGCGTCCTCATCGGCGCGAGGGGTAGAGGCGGTCGGGATGGAATTTACCTCCGACGAGGCCAACGACCCGCTCATCGAGTCGGGAAGATCATCCTTGGCCGGACTACGGACAGAATGCGGCGTTAGAAGGATACTTCGTGACGTGAAAGATACGGCATATAAATGATCTGAATACTTACGATCCGCCGGACGCTTGCCCTTGAGGCCATTCATCCTCGCCAACGCTGATGTTGGCGAAACTGTCCGGGGGGATAGTCCTCCCCCTCTTGGACCCTTCGGCCGCCCCGATTGGGGAAGCCTTCCTCTTCTTCTCTACCTCCTCCGGGAGAGAGTACTCCTCCTCCTCCTCGTCTTCGGCGGAGGAGTCCTCGTCGTCAGACGCCTGATTACGGGAACTCTTTCGAGTCCCCGTGGCCGCCTTCTTGGCCTTCTTCTCCGGCACCACGTGCGGTGCCGGAACCAGCAGCCTTGCTAAGCGGGCACCCACTGGTTCTTCTGGCATGGGAGCCGGGCTGATGAGCAGCTCGGCCTTCTCCATCCATTCCTGTCAAAGGAAGAGGCAGATTAAAACCCTCACTAGAGTTAATCTAATTACCACGAGTGTCCCGTAATGGGGTTGAATCACTTACCTCGTCAATCGGAGAACTGCGAGCTGAATCCAGGTCTCTTGATCGCGGATGCGGGGCTTCGGCGCCTTGAACAGCACCCTCCAGGCACCTTCGTGTGTTGTATCGAAGAGCCCGCTCAACGTCTGGTGTTGTTCCGGATTAAACTCCCACAAGTTGAATGCCTGTTCTTGGCATGGGAGAATCCACCGGAGGAGCATGACTTGGACCACATCGACAAGCCGGAGCCTATTGCTCACCATCTTTTTGATGCAGGCTCGGAGTCCCGTCACCTCCACCGGATCACCCCACTGTAAGCCCTTCTCTTTCCAGGAGGTGAGCTGCGTGGGGATTCCAGATCTAAATTCGGGGGCCGCTGCCCATGTAGGCTTGCGCGGCTCGGTGATGTAAAACCACCCCGATTGCCACCCCTTAACGGAGTCCATGAAGGTCCCTTCTAGCCAAGGGACGTTGGGCAGTTTGCCCAACATGGCGCCTCCGCATTCCACTTGCGTCCCCTTCATAACCTTCGGCTTGACGTTGAAGGTCCTGAGCCACAGGCCGAAGTGGGGCCGGATGCAGAGAAAGGCCTCGCACACGACGATAAACGCCGAGATGTTCAGGATGAAGTTCGGCGCCAGATCGTGGAAATCCAGGCCGTAGTAAAACATGAGCCCCGGACGAATGGATGGAGCGGAAAGCCCAGTCAGCGGAGGAACTGGGAAGGAAGACGACCCTCTCATGAGGCCACAGGGTAGGGATGAGCTGCCCGCGTCAGGCAGCCGATCTGCGATATCGCCGGAAGGTATCCAGCTTCACGCAGCTTGGTGATGTCCTCCTCCTTAGCGGTGGAGGCCATCCATTACCTCCCCTCCGGACATATTCGGAGAAGGGTCGAGGTGAGATGCGCAGCTTGAGCGCCGGAGCTTGAGTCTTGCGAGGATGGATAAGCAAAGGAGGAAGAAGGCGAGGGTGAGAAGGTAAATCCTTATCCCGTATATGTAGGCGGACTAAACTATCGTCCCCGCCAAAGAAAACTCGCTTATCTCCCAAGCGCCACCATCAATGGCGCGTTGGGTTACCCACGCACGTATTGATGAGAATCCCGGAATAAGGGGAACACGATCTCTGCTTCGACAAGACGTGCCAAGGAAACCGCTTCGCTAAACGTGTTGAGGTGGAATGGTAAAAAACGATTCGGACGAGGACTTGGCTGCGATGTGATGTCATGCCGCATAATACGTCAGCAGATTGAGCTAAGTGTATATTCTATTCTCTCTACGGTGGAATGTGGAATTTGTTTTGCAGAGCCGGACACTATCCTGGTGTTCATTATCTTCTCCGAATTATTCAAAGGAGGAACCCGCCTTGCAATGCCGAACATTATGCACGCTGGACTTATCGTCATTGAAGACTGGTTCAGGGGCTACTGAGGGAGTCCTGGACTAGGGGGTGTTCGGACAGCCGGACTATCAATATCCGCCGACTCCAAGACTACGAAGATAAAGATTGAAGACTCGGCTCATGTCCCAAGGTACTTTCCTTGGCGTGGAAGGCAAGCTTGGCATCTGGATATGTAGATCTCCTACCATTGTAACCGACTCTGTGTAACCCTAGCCTCTCCGGTGTCTATATAAACCGGAGGGCCTTAGTCCGTGGGGACTAACATACATCTCAACAATCATACCATAGGCTAGCTTCTAGGGTTTAGCCTCCTTGATCTCGTGGTAGATCTACTCTTGTACTACCCATATCATCAATATTAATCAAGCAGGACGTAGGGTTTTACCTCCATCGAGAGGGCCCGAACCTGGGTAAAAACATTGTGTCCCTCGTCTCTTGTTACCATCCGCCTAGACGCACAGTTCGGGACCCCCTACCCGAGATCCGCCGGTTTTGACACCGACAGCCTCCTTGTGGTCATGATGTTCTTCACGGGATGCCTTCCTCCAACCTGTTTACCTGCTTGACAAGCGCTGCAAAGTCTATCCTTAACAAATATGACATCGTTAACGCCAAGGATATGATTTCCTTTAATAAGCTTGTCAAGGTTTCGCATGCCAACATGACCTAATTGTCTATGCCATAACCAACCTTTAGAAGATTTAGCAATAAAGCAAGTTCTAGGTTGAGCCTTTTTAGTGAAATCAACAATGTATAGATCACCTCTACGTACACCGGTAAAGACCATTTTATGATTATCTCTATGAAACACTTGGCAATCTACTTCAGTAAATAGGACATTGAAACCGAAATCAGCAAATCTAGATACTGAGAGTAAGTTGTAGCCAAGAGATTCAACGAACATGACATTTTGTATGGAGCTATCATGTGATATGGCCACCTTACGAGGCCGACCACCTTAACCTTTGAGTTATCACCAAAAGTGACATAATTTCGAGGACCATCGTTTTCAGCAAGCTCACGAAACATATCTTTATCTCTGGTCATGTGATCGGTACATCCACTATCAAGAACCCATTCCTTTCCTCCTGCCATATATCCCCGAAGATTTGCCATAAGACCAAAGTGTCTCATTGCATCATCAAGATCAAAGTCACTATCATCATCCTCATCATAGTATCCATGTTCAACATCGTCAAGTGGTGGATCAAATCCTAGATAGGGTGATTCATTAGAGTGAGTTTGACAATGATCTTCCTTATGAATTTTAATAGCTTTGGAAACAATATCACTAATAATTCCAACATCTCCTTTGGCACGCATAAGATTTGTAAGCTCAAATAGACAATCACCAAACATAGGATCATTGGAATTCATCTTACTCAAGGCAATAGACTTATGGAGAATTTCATCTAGATTTTTAAAGGAATAATTTGGAAAACATTCTTCAAGAAATTTCCATATGGTGTAGGCACACTTAAGAGTAGGCAAACATCCAATCAAGTTTCTAGGCAAGCCTCTAATGATAAGTTCAACAGTTCTAAGATTGCGAATCATGTCAATTGACTCATCAAGGGTAGGATGCATAGGATCAACATGGGGTGCACAAGGGCTAGCAATGTACTTGTTCAAATGATATTGATTGAAAATCACAAGCATCTCATTTTTCCACTCATGAAAATACTCTCCATCAAGTATAGGCACTCTATGTCTAAGACTCCCAATTGTAGACACATCCATCTTCCTCCAATGGTGTTTAAACCAAAGCAATGGAGACCAAGGCTCTGATACCAATTGAAAGGATCGAGAGGAGGTGTCTAGAGGGGGGTGATTAGACACTAAGTACCAAAAGTTGCAGTTTTTAACTTCTTTAAGTTTAAGTGAAGTTTAGGCACAAGTTTAACACTCGCAATACATAGCAAGCAAGCATGCAAAGAGTATATGAGCAGCGGAAAGTAAAGCATGCAACTTGCAAGAATGTAAATGGATGGGATTGGAGAATTCAAACGCAATTGGAGACACGAATGTTTTTGTCGTGGTTCCGATAGGTGATGCTATCGTACATCCATGTTGATGGAGCCTTCAACCCACGAAGGGTAACGGTTGCGCGAGTCCATGGAGGGATCCACCCATGAAGGGTCCATGAAGAAGCAACCTTGTCTATCCCACCATGGCCATCGCCCACGAAGGACTTGCCTCACTAGCGGTAGATCTTCACGAAGTAGGCGATCTCCTTGCCCTTACAAACTCCTTGGTTCAACTCCACAATCTTGTCAGAGGCTCCCAAGTGACACCTATCCAATCTAGGAGACACCACTCTCCAAGAAGTAACAAATGTTGTGTTGATGATGAACTCCTCGCTCTTGTGCTTCAATTGATAGTCTCCCCAACACTCAACTCTCTCTCACAGGATTTGGATTTGGTGGAAAGAAGATTTGAGTGGAAAACAACTTGGGGAAGGCTAGAGATCAAGATTCATATGGTAGGAATGGAATATCTTGGTCTCAACACATGAGTAGGTGGTTCTCTCTCAGAAAATGTATGCTGGAAGTGTAGGTTCGTTCTGATGGCTCTCTCCACGAATGAAGAGTGGGTGGAGGGGTATATATAGCCTCCACACAAAATCTAACCGTTACACACAACTTACCAATCTCGGTGGGACCGAATCGTCAAACTCGGTCGGACCGATTTAGCAAATAATGTGACCGTTTGGATTTTCGGTGGGACCGACATGCAACTCGGTAGGACCGATATGGTTAGGGTCAGGGCATAACGTAATCTCAGTGAGACCGATTACACAAACTCGGTGGGACTGATTTTGGTAATAAGCTAACCAGAGAGATGGTCAGGCAAACTCGGTAGGACCGATTCGCTCATCTCGGTTAGACCGAAATGTTATGAAGTAGAACAGAGAGTTTGCATTGTAATCTCGGTAGGACCGATTACACAAGCTCGGTGGGACCGATTTTGGTAATGGACATACACAGAGAGATTACAATCCCATCTCGGTGAGATCAAGATCCCTATCGGTGAAACCGATTTGCCTAGGGTTTGTGGCAGTGGCTAAGACATCTGAACTCGGTGGCGCCGGATAGAAAGAATCGGTGGGGCCGAGTTAGACTTTTTGGTTTAGGACATATGTGGATGTGAGAAAGTAGTTGAGGGCTTTGGAGCATATCACTAAGCACTTGAGCAAGTAAGCCATTAAGCAACACCTCATCCCTCCTTGATAGTATTGGCTTTTCCTATAGACTCAATGTGATCTTGGATCACTAAAATAGAAAATGTAGAGTCTTGTGCTTGGAGCTTGAGCCAATCCTTTGTCCTTATCATCTTGAAGGGGTTCCACATCCTCTAGTACATGCCACTCCATTGTTGAACTTGTCTGAAACATACTAGGTAGAAGTATTAGTCCAACAAGAGATATGTGGACATTAATTACCAAAATCACCCAGGGAGCACTTGTGCTCTCATCTTGGCGTCGTCCGCCTCGCGAGGCTTGGCCTCTCACGAGGGTCTTGTGGTGTTGGTTTTGATACCGGGTCGTACCAGGCCGTTGATGGAGCCACGTGGTGGGCCGCAGGCAGGCAGGGCTGGATACCCCCGAATCCAGGACGCCGACAAACACCTCCTTCAAGGACCAAACATTTGGATCAAGAGTGTTTAGATCCATGTCGAACACCCCCCGTACTAACTACGTGGGGGCTGAAGCCGACGACTGGCCAACTCTCAGATTCAATGAAAACGGCCGCACATGAGGTAAAATTTTAAATAAAGAACAAGCATTATATTACATCACGACCTTGTTTCATAATACAGGAAGGGACAATATGAATGGCTTCGTTCAAAGATAAAGTCTTTTGAACACTGCTCCTCTACAATGCGGGATCCCTTCAGGACATCTTCAAAATACCGCTCGGGCGTGCGGTGCTCCTTGCCCACGGGCGGTCCCTCGGTCGCAAGCTTCACAGCGTCCATCTTCAACCACTGTATCTTGACTCGAGCGAAGACCATTCGCGCGCCTTTGATGCAGACCGACCGCTTGATGGCATCAAGCCGAGGGCAGGCATTGACCAGATGCTTCACGAGCCCGAAGTAGCTGCTGGGTATGGCTTCGGCAGGCCATAGTCGGCTTATTAAATCCTTCATGGCTCGTTCGGCCACCCTATGCAGTTCGACCAGCTGTTTTAGCTGATCGCTAAAGGGCACCGGATGTTCTGGCGCAAGGTATTGCGACCAAAACATCTTCTCCGTGGAGCTCCCCTCTTCAGCTCGGAAGAACTCTACAGCGTCTGAAATGCTGTGTGACAGATCTGCAAATGCCCCTGGAGAACTCCAAATCTGGGTCAGTAAGAGGAACCTTTTCTTCACATATTTGCTCTGTATAATAAAGGCCTTACCCGCCGCAATTTTTCTGGCCTCTTGGACTTCCTGGAGGGCGCCCTGGGCTTCAACCCGGTCATCGTGTGCACTTTGGCGGGCCTTGGCAAGTTTGGACTCTTGATAGACTCGCATTTCTTCACGGTGTCCTAGAGCTCCTCCTAGACCTCACTGACACTGGCCTCATGCTTTTCACAGGCAGCTTGTTCCTTGGGCGCTCTCTCCTCGGCCTCGGCCAGCGCCTTCTTGAGGGTCTCCACCTCGGTCGCCGCTCCTAATAAATATCATGGCACTTTAGTCAGCACAAATCGTTCATCCTTCCTGAATATAGACAAGGTTATTGCATACCTTGATTGTCTTCCAGCTGTTTCTTCATACGGTCGAGCTCTTCCTCGGTCCACTCCAGACTCTGCTTCAATCCGGAGACCTCAGAAGCATGAGAGGTCGCAGCCAGCAACGACGCCTGCTTATTCACATAGACATGGCAGGTTAGTCTCCTGCAAAAATTATTTGATCCTCTGTTCGGCTTTTCTTTCCGAACACCAGACAGAGTCTTAGGGGCTACTGTCTATACTATGACATTTTTTATATAATTGTGTTGCTCGCCTCAAAACCTGTTAGAAGGCTGGTACAGGCATCGGTTAGTCCGCTCTTAACGGACCGCACCCTCTCAACCACCGTACCCATAAGGATACGGTGTTCCTCAACAATGGAAGCGCCTTGCAGCGCTTCCAGCAAATTATTCGGTGCCTCTGGATGAACAGAGGTCGCCGGTGGAATAGGTGCACCTCCTTCTTTCGAAAGAGGCTGCTTGCCTGATTTTGGAGCCGTATAGGTCTCCGGAATTGTATTCGGCTGGGGGCCAAATTGGATATGGCCCCCATCGCCAGTATCCATGGGGATTTGCTCCCCCATGTGTCCAGCGGCCAAGGTTTCACCCTCTGGCACCGCCTTGACGGCCTCCTGTGTCTCTCCCTAGCCTGGGGTCCTTCGGGACAACACCTCAGTGTCATCCATGGCCTTGGGAGAGGAGGCCGCCGGAAGGGACCCGCTGTCCATCACCTTCAGGTCCAGTGAATTCCCCGTTGATGAGTATCACTGGAGGACGGAACGGGTCGGGCTGTAGCACATGATTTGACATGTCAAAACCATGATAAAAAATGGCCAGATATATGAGTGCGTCTTCGAGAACTTATGATTTGGCCAGGGGCTTATCCCTGGGGCGCCATTCCGAGCTGTTATCGGTGTCCGCTATGGAGTTGCCTGGGAGGGAAGCCTTCCCCTTCTTGGATGATTCGGCCTCTAGACACGTGGATGTCGTCCTTTTTTTTCTTCCCCCCTCAGGGGGGAATGGCTTTCTTCTTCCTCCTCCTCTTCCTCCTCGTCCTCGGTGGTGGAGGAATGAGTCTCGGCGTCTCTGGACATCATGTCCGAAGTGCCCTTATGACGGAGGCCACCTCTGGTCTCTTTGGCCTCTTCTTGGCTCTCTTCTCTGGCGCTTGATAGGGCGCCGGAACCAGCATCTTCGTCAGAAGTGGAATTGCTGGCTCTTCGGGCAGGGGAGCCGGATAGTGAATCCGCTCCGCCTTCTTTGTCCAGCCCTGAGAGAATCAGTAGGGAGGCTTAGGCGTATTCCTCGAGTATGCAAGTAAAGGATACACCTTGAAAACATGAAAAAACTTACCGGACTAGCGGGATGGGCCAAGTCGTGCCCACGGTCCTCGGTCGTATCCGGCCACGTCTTGTTGGACTTGAAAAGCACCTTCCAGATGTCTTCGTGCGTAGTGCCAAAGAATTGCAGCAAGGTCTGGTTTTTGGCCAGATCGTACTCCCACAAATGGCAAGTCCGGCTTTGGCACAGAAGGATCCGGCGAACAAGCATCACCTGGATCACATTGACAAGCTTGATATTCTTGTCTATCATGCTCCTGATGTGCGTCTGAAGCGCTGCCAGCTCATCCGACGAAGACCAGTTCAGGCCCTTCTCTAGCCAGGAGGTGAGCCACATCGGGGCTCTGGACTGTAATTCGGGAGCCGTGACCCAGGTGGTGTCGCGTGGCTCTATGATGTAGAACCACTGTAGTTGCTACCCTTTGACGGTCTCCACAAAGGTACCTATTGGCCATGTGACGTTGGGCATCTTGCTCACCATGGCGCCTCCACACTCCGCGTGTTGACTGCCCATGACCTTCGGCTTCACATTGAAGATCTTTAACCATAATCTGAAGTGGGATGGGATGCGAAGGAAGGCCTCACACACGACAATGAATGCCGAGATGTTGAGGAAGGAGTTGGGGGCCAGATCATGGAAATCCAGCCCATAGTAGAACATGAGCCCGCGGACGAACGGGTGGAGAGGAAATCCCAACCCGCGGACGAAGTGGGGGATGAATACTACCCTCTCATGAGGCTCCGGGGTGGGGACGATCTGTCCCTTGGCCGGAAGCCAGTGGGCGATTTCCTCGGCCAAATACCCAGCCTCCCGGAGCTTGGTAATGTCCTTCTCCTTAATGGAGGAGGCCATCCACTTGTCCTGCGCTCCGGATCCGGACATGATTGCAGTGCTTCTTTGTTTTTTGAGGTGGAGAGAATGAGGACTTGGGCGTTGGAGCTCGAGAATGGATGGGCAGAGAAAGGGAAGGCGTGGATGAAAAGGGGTGAATCCTTGTCTCCTTATAAAGGCAGCAAATATCAAGCGCCTCCCCACTCGCCTTAAAACTCGCCTATTCCCCAAGGGCCGTGCAGACAACACGGTTAGGTTACCCACACCCGTATTGACGAGAATCCCGCGATAAGGGGACATGATCTCTTCTTTGACCAGACGTGCCAATGAAACCTCATCTCGAAATTTGGAGCGGCAGGCTAAAAAAGGTTCAAAATAGTGGCCGGGCAGCGACGTGATGTCATGCTACAAAAAGTTGTCAGCGGATTGGACTCGTGAAATATTATACTCTCTGCAGTTGTGTGTGGAATTTGTTTTGCAGAGCCGGACATGATTCTTGTGTTCAAAGACTATTTTGGAGTATTCGGAGAAGGAACCCGCCTTGCAATGCCGAAGACAATTCGCGCGCCGGACACCTCGTCATTGAAGCCTGGTTCAGGGGCTACTGAGGGAGTTCTGGATTAAGGGGTCCTCGGACGTCCGGCCAGTTGACATGGGCCGGACTGATGGGCTGTGAAGATACAAGACCAAAGACTCTCACCTGTGTCCGGATGGGACTCTCCTTGGCATGGAAGTCAAGCTTGGCGCCCGGATATGAAGATTCCTTTCTCTGTAACCAACCTTGTACAACCCTAGTGATGAAGTCATGTACCTAGGGTAGGGTCATGAACCTGTCCAAGGTACCCTCCCCAAGGACATCTTTAGAAGAAGCTGCCTTCGAGTCGACCAAGAGGGATTCCACTCGACAAACTCGAAGACAGTCGACCATGAAGACTCACTCGACCACCAGGAGATCAAGAGACACTCTGTATCCAAACGGTCTGTAATTAAGTAGTCTTTATGGCCATGATGACACTTTATGTAAGGCATTACCAATAACGCCTAGCCTTAATGTACTTTAAACCCTCCGCTACGTGGGTTGGCTGGGGTCCTGGCAGACACTATATAAGCCACCCCCCTCCACTGGCAGAAGGGTTCACACCCCTGTAACTCATACGCTTATAATCCAGTCGACCGCCTCCGGGCTCCGAGACGTAGGGCTGTTACTTCCTTCGAGAAGGGCCTGAACTCGTACATCCCTTGCGTATACAACTACTCCATAGCTAGGATCTTGCCTCTCCATACCTACCCCCATTCTACCGCTACCTTAGTACCACGACAGCTTGGCGCCCACCTTGGGGCAGGTGTCTTAGCGACTTATTGGAGAAGTTGCAATTGTTCGATCGCCTTCATCATGGTTTCGGCGGAGTTACGGTCGAGGGTCATGAGATCTGTCTCAAGACTCACATTCATCGCCGACGACTCTGCTTGGCTCCAGGAGGCTCCACTCGACATCGATGCGCTTCCCGTCCGCGGGGCGACGCATTTTCGTGCATGTGTCCGCCGTGTCCTGCTGCGGCAACCGTCAGTTCCGTATCGGTCGACTCCTGTGTCGTCCTCCCTCCCTGTCTCCCACCAGCGCAAGCGCACTGGTCGGTCGAGGCTTCAGCGGTGGGTGAGACACGCAGTGGCTCACCAGTCGGCCACCACCCAAGTCATGGCGATCGAGCCCGATGAATCTCTCTATGGCCTGTTTGATCTCTCAACTCGCTCCGTAGAGACTGCATCTAAGTGCGACAGCAGTGATCCAGCAGCGGAGGTCCTGATGGTCAATGGGCCTCGCAGTCCTCCCGGCTTCCCCCGCACTGACGGGGCGGACGGCGGAGGCGATCCAGCTCAGGTCCACGAGGAATATCAACCCGAGCCACTCACTTCTCTGCAAAGGGAAGATCTTCGCCGCTGGAACGTGGATGCTCTGCATACTCCCATCGTAGGAGAAACCCCTGAGGCGAGCCTTGGAGGATGCGCGTTTGGCCAACTTGGCTGAGCGCACTCGACTGGAGAACCTCCAGCGAGCACTCGACGAACGCGCGTGGCAACGAGTACCCGACTCCAGTCGACGTCAACTCTTTCCGCAACCAACTCAAATATATCGAACCCCGATTCAGAATCTAGCAGCTGCAGCCCGCATAGCAGAGTCAATTCAGCCCTCTCAGTCAGAGGCTGGCAGAGGCTTGATGCAGATCCGAGATTTGCTCTGGGCGGCAGGAGATCAGAATTCAGCTGTGTCACAGTCATGCAATAGGATTCACAGTCGATCCGTCGTTGCGAATACAATCCAGTCAGCTCATAGCCCAAGATCGCCTCTGCGGCGTGAGGGACGTGGGGGTCGACGTGATTAGTATGATGACCGCTTCGATCGCGATGATCGGCGTCGTGTGCCCACTCCTCCCCCAAGGGGTGGGTCATACGCCCTCGGCAAAGAAGATGACAAAGGCCAAGACAAGGTGTTGGGCGGAGAGCTCCGGTCGACCCCAGGGAACCAGGCTTTGACGCGAGATCCATCATCTTGCAAGGTCTGGTCGACCGGAACAGAGCTCATCAAGAAGACTAGAACAGAGATGCGCCCACCAGCAGCCGAGTTCACATTTCAGGACCAGAATGTTTCAGCAGAGCCATCAGGGCCGCAGTTATCCCTCCCAACTTCAGGTTGGCGACTGGGGTAAGTAAGTTCACTGGTGAGTCCAAGCCCGAAACTTGGCTCGAAGACTACCGAGTGGTTGTGCAGATTGGCGGTGGCAATGATGAGGTGGCTATGAAACACCTACTACTCATGTTGGAGGGTTTAGCCAGGGCCTGGTTGAATCAGTTGGCTCCTAGCAGCATTTACACTTGGGAAGATCTTGCCCAAGTGTTCGTCAAGACATTTGAAGGAACTTGCAAGCGACCAGCAGGACTGACAGAGCTGCAGATCTGCGTGCAAAAGTCGAATTAGACCCTGAGAGATTACATCCAGAGATGGATCACATTGCATCATACGGTTGAAAACGTGTCTGATCATCAAGCAGTCTGTGCCTTCAAGGATGGTGTTAAGAATAGAGAGTTAAGTTTTAAGTTTGGTCGGACCGAAGATATGACCCTGAGTCGAATGATGGAGATTGCCACCAAATACGCCAATGGTGAAGAAGAGGATCGACTCTGGAGTGGCAAGTACAAGCCGAGCCAGTCGGAAAAAGGAAAATCCAGTCAGAAGCAGAAGCGGAAAGCCGAGCCAGCTGCTCCTGGAGAGGCCCTGGACGTGACTCAGGGCAAATTCAAAGGGAAGCCCAAAGGATCCCGGAACCCCAAGAAGGTAAAGAATAAGGAAGGAAACGACGTGATGGATCTGCCATGTCACATCCACACGAAGAAAGACGAAGAGGGTAACTTCATCTACCCAAAACATACCACTTGCTAGTGTCGGCTCTTAATCCAGCAGTTTGAAGGGAAACAACCCAAGGACAAGGAAAAGGAGTCGGACAAAGCTGAGGACAAAGAGGACAGTGAAGAAGGATACCCCCATGTCAATTCCACCCTGATGATTTTTGCTGATGTGGAGAGCAAAAGTCGATTGAAAGTTATCAACCGTGAGGTGAATATGGTCGCTCCGGCGACACCAAGTTATCTGAAATGGTCTTAGACTGCCATTACATTTGACCAGTCTAATCATCCGACACACATAGCCACCCCTGGGAGGCAAGCTTTGGTGGTCGACCCGGTCGTCGAAGGCACTCGACTGACTAAGGTGCTGATGGATGGTGGCAGTGGATTGAATATATTGTATGCGGAGACGCTGAAAGGAATGGGCATTCCGATGTCCAGACTCAGTTCCAGCAACATGAGTTTCCATGGAGTCATTCCTGGAAAGAAGGTTGAGTCACTCGGTCAAATAGTTCTAGATGTGGTTTTCGGCGATTCGAAGCATTTCCGCAAAGAGAAGCTGACCTTTGGAGTTGTGGATTTCCAGAGTGCTTATCACGCTACGTTTCATGGCTCGACCATGTTACGTATACCTCAAACTGAAGATGCCTGGCCCCAAGGGTGTGATCAACATCACTGGCAATCGGAAAAAGGCAGAAGAGTGCTTTCAGAAGGGCTCAAAGATTGCCGATTCCCAGATAACAGTGGTGGAGCTGGAAGAATATAAGAAAAATGCAGATCCGAGTGATTTATGGTGGGCCAAGAAGCCCGCCACAGAGTCAGCATTCCAGTCGTCTGGTGAGACGAAGCCCGTTCACATTCACCCGACCGACCCCAATGCTGCTCCGACTCATATTTCCACCACACTCGACTCTAAATAGGAAGAAGCGCTCATCCAGTTCCTCCGTGAGAACTGGGACATCTTTGCATGGAAGCCTGCTGACATGCCGGGTGTTCCCAGGGGGCTGGCTGAGCATCGTTTACGAGTCGACCTAAAGGCAAAACCTGTCAAAGAACACCTTTGATGGTCCGTCGTCCAGAAGAGAAAGGCCATTGGCGAGGAGGTGGCTCGGCTCCTTGCAGCAGAGTTTATCCAAGAAATTTACCACTCCGAGTGGCTCGCCAATGTTGTCATGGTCCCCAAGAAGGACAAGTCACTTCGCATGTGCATTGATTTCAAACATATCAATCGGGCCTGCCCGAAAGATCATTTTCCTCTCCCTCGCATCGACCAAATAGTCGATTCGATCAAGGATGTGAGAGATTGTCTTTTTAGACGCCTATTCGAGGTACCATCGATCCGTCTCAGATGGACCCGACGAGATAAAAACAGCTTTCATCACTCCATTCGGGTGCTTCTGCTATGTCACCATGCCATTCGGCCTCAAGAATGCCGGAGCCACGTTTATGAGGATGATTCAAAAGTGTTTACTCACTCAAATCAGTCGGAACGTGGAAGCGTACATGGATGATATTGTGGTCAAGTCACGGAAGGGTTCCGACCTGCTGACTGACCTTGCTGAAACATTTGCCAATCTCGGGAGATATGATATCAAGCTCAATCCATCAAAGTGCACATTCGGAGTTCCTGGTGCAAAGTTACTCAGTTTTCTCGTTTCCGAACGAGGAATCGACGCTAACCCAGAGAAAGTTGGCACTATACTCCGAATGAAACACCCTATGCGTGTGCACGATGTCCAGAAGCTTACTGGATGCTTGGCCGCATTAAGTCGATTCATCTCTCGCCTCGGTGAAAAGGCATTGCCTCTTTACCGACTGACGAAGAAGTCAGACAAGTTCGAGTGGACTCTAGAAGCTGATGCAGCGTTTGCCAAGCTAAAAGCTCTGCTCTCCACCCAGCCGGTGCTTGCTGCTCCAATCAGCAAAGAGCCTCTATTGCTTTACATTGCAGCCACAGGACAATTCATCAGCACAGTACTTACGGTCGAGCGGGAAGAAGAAGGGAAAACCTTCAAAGTTCAGCGCCCAGTATATTATCTTTCCGAAGTTTTGACCCCATCAAAGCAAAGATATCCTCATTATCAGAAGCTCGTGTATGGGATTTACATGACCACGAAGAAGGTTGCTCATTATTTCTCTGATCATTCCATTACAGTCATCAGCGACGCCCCACTGTTAGAGATTCTGCACAACAGAGATGCAACTGGTCAAGTGGCGAAATGGGCGATTGAACTCCTTCCCCTTGATATCAAGTTTGAGGCAAAGAAAGCCATTAAGTCTCAAGCAATAGCAGATTTCCTTACCGAGTGGATTGAACAACAGCAGCCGACTCAAGTTCACTCGGAGCATTGGACCATGTTTTTTGATGGTTCTAAGATGTTAAATGGTTCCGATGCTGGGGTAGTTTTGGTTTCCCCCCGAGGAGATAAGCTCAGATATGTGCTCCAGATCCACTTTGATTCCTCCAATAATGAAGCAGAATACGAAGCACTTTTATATGGGTTGCGCATGGCCATTTCACTCGGCGTCCATCGCCTTATGGTTTATGGCGACTCAGATTTGGTGGTCAATCAGGTGATGAAGGAGTGGGACGTTAGAAGCCCAGCCATGACTAGATACTGCAATGCAGTGAGAAAGCTTGAAAAGAAATTCGAAGGGTTAGAGCTCCATCATATACCCCGACTGAACAATCAAGCGGCTGATGATTTGGCGAAGATAGGTTCTAAGAGAGAAGCCACTCCCAGTGATGTGTTCTTGGAGCATATCCATACTCCATCAGTTAAAGAAGATCCTTTTACCGAAGAAGCTCTGCAGCCTAAAAGTGTCACAGATCCGACTGAGGTTGAAGTTCCAGCAGTGGTCGACTTAATCATGGAAGCATTAGTGATCACTCCCGATTGGACGGTGCCGTATATCGCGTATATCTTAAGGAAAGAGCTCCCAGAGGATGAAGAAGAGGCTCGATAGATCGTCCGCCGATCTAAGGCCTTTACCGTGATAAGAGGACAGTTGTACAAAGAAAGCGCGACTAGAGTTGGTCAGAAATGTATAACGCCAGAAGAAGGTCGGATAATCCTTGATGATATCCACCCGGGGACCTGTGGCCATCATGCGTCCTCTCGGACCATTGTGGCCAAAGCATACCGAGTGGGATTTTACTGTCCAAGAGCGAATGAAATGGCAAAGGAGATAGTTGACAAGTGTGAAGGATGCCAGTTCTACTCTAACATGTCACACAAGCCCGCCTCAGCCTTGAAAACCATTCCACTCGTCTGGCCTTTCGCTGTATGGGGATTGGATATGGTTGGACCATCGAAACAAAGTGACGGCTTCACCCATGTCTTTGTAGCAATGACAAGTTCACCAAATGGATTGAGGCTAAACCCGTCAAGAATCTTGATGCTGGCACAGCTGTCAGCTTCATTCGGGAGTTGATATTCAGATATGGAGTTCCACACAGCATCATCACTGACAATGGGTCAAACTTCGATTCCGAGGAATTCAGAGCCTTCTGCACATCTCAGGGCACACGAGTCGACTATGCTTCAGTTGCTCACCCCCAGTCGAATGGACAGGCAGAACAAGCAAATGGCTTGATTCTCAAAGGATTGAAACCCCGATTGATGCGCGACCTCAAGCACGCTGCTGGTGCATGGGTCGACGAACTTCCGTCAGTACTTTGGGGATTAAGGACCACACCTAATCGGTCGACTGGGAGAACTCCGTTCTTCTTGGTCTACGGAGCTGAGGCGGTCTTGCTGAGTGATCTGCTTCACAACGCACCCCGAATCGAACTCTACACCGAATCTGAAGCAGAACAAGCCCGGCAGGACGCAGTCGACCTTCTAGAAGAAGAAAGGGAGATGGCCTTGATCCGATCAACCATTTATCAACAGGACTTGCGTCGCTTCCACGCCAAAAATGTGAAGAGTCGAGCCTTCCAAGAAGGAGATTTGGTTCTCCAAGTGGATCAGCAGAAACCACACAAGCTTGCTCCTACTTGGGAAGGTCCCTTCATCGTCACCAAGGTTCTCCACAACGGAGCATACCGCCTTTATAACGTCGAGCACCAGATTGATGAGCCCCGAGCTTGGAACGCGGAGCTGCTCCGCCCCTTTTATACTTAAGTATGCATTCAGATGAGATGTAATAAAAGTACTTCTGTAGTTCATCTTTCAAAGACAATAGTGTTATAATTTTCCCAGTGATTATTGTTACTTTTGTTCAGATAAAGGTTCCCCCAGTGGGTAGCTTAGCTGCGAATCTGTTTCACTTAAGTTTGTAAAAATCCTACCGAGTGATGAGCCAGCCTCACACTCGGGGGCTTAGCTGCAAATCCGTTTTGCCTAAGTTCAATAAAATCCAACCGAGTGGTGAGCCAGCCTCACACTCGGGGGCTTAGCTGCGAATCTGTTTTGCCTAAGTTCAATAAAATCCTACCGAGTGGTGAGCCAGCCTCCCACTCGGAGGCTTAGCTGCAGTCCAAGTACTCGCCTAAGTTCAATAAAATCCTACCGAGTGGCGAGCCAGCCTCCCACTCGGAGGCTTAGCTGTAGTCCAAGTACTCGCCTAAGTTCAATAAAATCCTACCGAGTGGCGAGCCAGCCTCCCACTCGGATGCTTAGCTGCAGTCCAAGTACTTGCCTAAGTTTAATGAAATCCTGCCGAGTGGTAAGCCAGCCTCCCACTCGGGGGCTTAGCTGCAGCATAGCGCTCGCCTAAGTACAAATATAACGTGCGCTCCGCAAGGAAGACGAGGTGCAGGTCGACTGCTACCCTCCCCTTCCGAGCTACGCCACAAGTATAATGTGCGCTCCGCAAGGAAGACGATGTGTTGGTCGTCTGCTACTCCCTCCTTCCGAGCTACGCCACAAGTATAATGTGCACTCCGCGAGGAAGACAAGGTACATGTCGATTGATACCTTCTTCTTCAGAGGCACGCCACAGAAATCCTACCAAGTGGAGAGCAGACCTCCCACTCGGGGGCTTAGCTGCAGCCCAGTGCTCGCCTAAGTTTTGGAAAATCCTACCGAGTGGAGAGCAAACCTCCCACTCGGGGGCTTAGCTGCAGCTCAGTGCTCGCCTAAGTTTTTGAAAAATCCTACCGAGTGGAGAGCAGACCTCCCACTCGGAGGCTTAGCTGCAGCGCAGTGCTCGCCTAAGTTTTTGAAAATCTTACTGAGTGGAGAGCAGACCTCCCACTCGGAGGCTTAGCTGCAGCCCAGTGCTCGCCTAAGTTTTTGAAATCCTACCGAGTGGAGAGCAGACCTCCCACTCGGAGGCTTAGCTGCAGCCGAGTGCTCGCCTAAGTTTTTGAAAATCCTACCGAGTGAAGAGTAAACCTCCCACTCAGAGGCTTAGCCGCAGCCCAGTGCTCGCCTAAGTTTTTGAAAATCCTACCGAGTGGAGAGCAGACCTCCCACTCGGAGGCTTAGCTGTAGCCTAGGGCTCGCCTAAGAATGATGAGGGACAAGTCGATTGCAATATGTGCTCTGTCCTAGCCTGCAAAAGGACATCTCAAACCAGACGCAAACATATTCAACGTCGAATCCAAGTTCAGATAACGTCTTATGGATCCAGAAGTGCTCAGGTGCTAAGCCCGTTAAAGTTTATCGGTTACAAAAACCACTCGGCATACCGAGGCGAATTCAAAGCATCAAGTGTAACGCCCTCGATGCGGCTATATCTCCCACGTGTCGAAGCACGACTTAGAGGCATAACCGCATTGAAAGCAATGTCGCAAGTGAGGTAATCTTCACACAACCCAAGTAATACATAAGGGAAAGAGATACATAGTTGGCTTACAATCGCCACTTCACACAATTACATGAATAAAGCATTACATCATCCAGATACAATCAAGGTCCGACTACGGAACCAAAATAAAAGAAGAACCCCAAATGCGACAAACGGTCCCCGATCGACCCCAACTGGGCTCCACTATTGATCAACTAGAACGAAACAACACAAAGGACAAGATCTTCATCAAGCTCCTCCTTGAGCTTGGTTGCGCCATCCGCTTTCGGGTAACATAGGCACCGCAAACTGGTTTTGAAGTATCCGTGAGCCACGAGGACTCAGCAATCCCATTACCATGGGTATCAAGACTAGCAAAGCTTAATGGGAAAGGAAGGGGTAAAATGGTGAGGTTGCAGCAGCGACTAAGCATGATATGGTGGCTAACATACGCAAATGAGAGCGAGAAGAGAAACAAGCGGAGCGGTCGTGAAGCTAGCAATGATCAAGAGGTGATCCTGAACACCTACTTACGCCAAACATAACACGAAAACCGTGTTCACTTCCGGACTCCGCGAGAAGAGACCATCACGACTACACACTCGGTTGATGTGTTTTAATTCGGATCAAGTGTCAAGTTGTCTACAACCGGACATTAACAAATTCCCATCTGCCACATAACCGCAGGCACGGCTCTCGAAAGTTTATACCTGCAGGGTGTCCCAACTTAGCCCATGACAAGCTCTCGCGATCATCGAAGGAATAGACCTTCACCCGAGACACTCCGATCGACTCGGTATCCCGTACATCAAGACATTTCGACAATGGTAAAACAAGACCAGCAAAGCCGCCCGATGCGCCGACAATCCCGATAGGAGCTGCACATATCTCGTTCTCGAGGCAACACCGGATGAGACATCCTCGAGTAAAACCAGACCTCGAGTTGCCCGAGGGGCCCCGATCTACTCGGTTCGACCAACACTTAGACAAGCAACGGCCCGGGGGGCTATAATAAAGATGACCCTTGGGTTAATTACTCCCAAGGAAATATAGGTGGTGGTGAGGCAAATGGTAAAAGGCAATGTTGGGCCTTGCTGGACAAGTTTTATTCAAAGCGAACTGTCGGGGGTCCCATAAATCACCCGACCGCGTAAGGGACGCAAAATCCGGGAACATAACACCGGTATGACGGAAACTAGGGCGGCAAGAGTGGAACAAAACACCGTGCATAAGGCCGAGCCTTCCACCCTTTACCAAGTATATAGATGCATTAATAATATAAGAGATATTGTGATATCCCAACATAAACCACTGCCCACCATGGAGAAATCTTCAACTTCACTCGCAACTAGCAACGCTATAAGAGGGCTGAGCAAAGCGGAACATAGCCAAACAATGGTTTGCTAGGAATGGTGTCAAAGGTTAGAGGTTCATGGCAATATGGGATGGCTGGACAAGCAGTAAAGGGTAGCGCAACATAGCGAAAAGAACGAGGCAGCTAGCATAGCAATGATAGTAGTGAGATCCAGTAGTAGCGGTCATCTTGCCTCGAAATCCCGCAAGGAAGAAGAACGAGTCCATGAAGAAGACAAACGGACGAAGTCGAACGGATCCTCGCAACTCGAACGAAACCGGCTAACGAGAGAGCAACCGGAAAGAAGCAAACAACATAGTAAACAACCATCACATAAACATGGCATGATGCACAACCAAGGATGATGCATGTCCGGTTTAATGAGGCATGGCATGGCAAGGCAAAGTGCAACAAACAACACTACAAATTAAGTGGAGCTCAATATGCAACGAGTTGCATATTGACGGAACACCACATCAATTATTTAGTTCTCTCTTGTTTAAGCTACCCAACAATATTAAATGTTGTTAAACATGGCAAGGGGTGAAACATAAGAACACTACCTAACTAGGCAAGTTTAAATGAGGCCGGAAGAACAAACAACAATTCCGGAAAATCCCCATGTGCATATTTTAAGGTTTGGTACTGTTCTGCCCTAAACACAATTTTAGAGTTCTTAAACATGCAAGATGAGTGCACCATGTTAAACTAGGCAAAATTCTACCCCATTTACATATAAAGTTTATTAAAATCGGAGTTACGGTTATTTAGTTATGAAATAAATCATTTTAACATGGCAATTAAGCAAATTAACACAAATAGCATTTTAAACATTTTAAACATGGATGAAAGTTGGATATTATTAAACTAGACGAAAAACTAAGCATTTTACATATAAAGTTTGTTTTAATCCGATGCACCGTTGTGGAGTTATTAAATGCATGAAGTTTAGGGGCCAATCTGTAAAACTGCAGTTAACTGGATAAATAGAAAAATTCGCAGAATGGAAAAAAAAATGTACGCGGGCCGAATTTGCTGGCTGGCCCAACAGGAGCAGGGCGCTGGAGGCTGCTCACCATGGGCTGAGGCCCAGCTGGAGGAGGTGGCAGGCCGGCTGGGCCGGCGCTGCTGGGCCGGGGAGCGCTGGAAGCTGGGCCGTTCGGGGCATGGCCCAGGTGGAGGAGGTTGCAGGAGGGGCGCGCTGGGCCGAGGAGGGGCGCGCTGGGGAGGCCCACGCGGGCGCGGTCAACGGGCCGCAGGATCGAGAGGCTCCGTTCGTCCCGGAGCAGGGCATGGAGGCGGCGGTGGAGGACCACTCCGGCGACGGTGAAGAGCGCGGAGGGGCCGGGACGGGGCCGCAGGTGGCCGGATCCGGTGGAGAACGGGGCGGGGTCTCCGTTCCCGGCATCGGTGAGGGCCACCGGCGTCGAGCGGAGCTTCACGAGGCGGCGGCGGCAGATTCTGCGGGGAGAAGAGAGAGAGCGCGGTGAGGGAGAGCTCGGGCTAGAGAAGGAAGGAGAAGGAGGCGGGTCCACTGACCTCAGCGCTTGGCGCGAGGGCGCAGGAGGGAGTGAAGCCTTGCCGGCGGCGGGTCAACGGGGAGCTCGTGAACGAGGGCGCCATGGGAGGAGCTCGGGGTAGGAGGCGTCGCGGCCGAAACCTGCTCTGCTGCTGCGGGCACGGGGACGAGGAGGAGGGAGCTCGTGCTCTGGCTGGTGCTCGTCGGCGTCGGCTCGCTAGCCGGAGCGGCGGGGCGAAGCTCCGGTGGTCGTGCTCGTGAGGACGAGGTGGTGGGGAGCACGGGCTTCGATCTGGTGGTTGGCTAAGAAGGCAGGGAGGAGGCGACAATAGAAGGTGGTTGGCTCGGTTTGCAAAACGAGGAGGAGGGTGGATCGACTGGATGGATGGTTCGAGGGGATCCAGAGGAGAGGTGGGTGGCGAGCGATGGTTGGGTAGGGATGGATCCCGAGGGGATTTTTGGAGAGAGTGGCGGCGGCGGCTAGGATGGGGATGGGACAGCCGGCCTAGGTTTTAGGGTTAGACCTGTTTAAATAGCTCGGTGGACTAGCTTAGGGCAAAACGGACCCTCCGATCAAAATCGAACTGTCGGAAAAAAACAGGTTATGGAGTCCAATTAACAAAACGGAGATGTTTTGTAGACGTTAGGGGATGATCCGGACCCAATGGTAATGAAACCCCGGGTCGGGTTCGGGGAAGTTTTCGGACGCAAGAAAGAGGGGGGTCGGAGCACTGTGTTGAGAGGGTAGGCATTTAGATGAGAGGGGAAAAGCAAAGACAAAGGTCTGAAGAAAAACCACGGGGTCAAGGGGTTTTGTTGGTCTCGGAGAAAGAGAGAAGAGAGGGGTCCAGATGGTCTGCGAGAAGGTCAACAAAGGCAAAGCGGTCCGAGCAGATCAACGAGGACAAGGGCCCGACAAAATGACAACGGAGGCAAAGAGAGAAAGGGCAACAACGAACGAATGCAAGTTCTAAAACATGACGGCAATGGAGTGCCGATGCAATGCGAATGATGCGATGATGAAATGCACGACATGAACAAAATGCAAAAACAAAAGAACAAAAAACCCAACCACGGAGAAAATGAAATATCGCATCTCCGGAAAAGGCAAGAGTCGGAGTTACAAATATGGAAAGTCGTATCCGGGGCGTTACAACACTCCACCACTACGAGAGGATCTCGTCCCGAGATCTAGGATGGCACCGGAGGGAAAACGGAAGAGGAAGAGAAGAGGTAAAACTAAGTTACTTCTTCGACAAACGAGTGAAACCATGAACCTTGAGATGTTGAGCAATTTAAAAGAAAGAGCATTAATCGAGAAGAACGAGATTGCAAACAATCCGTTAGAAAAGAGGAACAGGAGTATTACGAGAAGTAGAAGATTGCAAAGACACGAACCAAGAGTTTAATGGACAAGATAGAATTCAAACCACTCCGGTTAAAACAAGATGAGAGAGAAAGAATGATATAATTTGGGCAAGACTCCGACTAAAAGAAGAAGGAAAACTTGATAAGATGAAAAGAACTTGAAGAGATGGCACAACACTCGGTTAAATGGATAAGCACGAAAAGAACACAATCCTCACAAATCGAGATGATGAGTGAAGAGAGCAACATCACCATGCCTTCGGAAGAAAGAATAGAAGTTAGGCCGTTGGGATAAAGGGACGGAGAAGAAAAAGACAACTTCTCCCACAATTGAATTTGGAAGCATCCTTCCTAGAAGTTTAGAACGGAGTTGTTGGAAAATCAACAACGAAAAGCACAAGCTTGTTGTGGCTTATGGAAACATCTCAAAATTATGAGGTGACAACCGGCCACCAACGGAAACAATTGCTTGCTTGAGACCAATGAAGAGATGAAAACTGCTTCACCAAGATGATAGAGATATAACTTGGATCATTGATAAGCACCACAAATAGCAATATTCCTTAGGGAAGGCTTTAGGTGAAACCTGACCCAAGATAACTCCAATGAAGAAGTAGATTGGTCAAAAAGATCTCTTGAATGAAGAGAAAATGATGGATTTAAAATACCTCATTCTTGACAACAATATGAATCATGAAACATGAAGGAAATTGTCGAGAGTGATATAACACCATCTCAAAAGATAGGATAGAAGAAATTGCACTTTGGAATGCAAGACGGAGAAAACTTGAGCTTCTCAAAACAAAACAAGTGTTGGGCACCCTGTTTAATTTAGAGTATAGCTTGGCGGATCATAGCTTCAAGAGAAATCTTGAAGAACAATTGAAGAATGAAAAGAATCCTTGATGAACCACCATGTAGAGCCTCCATGAGGAACTCCGGTAATAAAAGGATGATACAAAGAAAGAGAAGTTGAAAATACAAGGTGAAGCCTTGCAATGATTTTGATGGATCTCCGTGACGAGATAATGCGGAAAAATTGAAACTCCGGAAAAGAAAAGATGAAGCAAATGAAACCGAGAATTTTAAGGGCCTCCGGAATAAAGAATTAATCACTTGGATGAAATAAGAATAAGATTTATGTTATGCGTATCCTTCACCAATTTAAATTGATGACAAGCAACGGATTTGGCATACTACTTATTCTCGTAGAAAGGATTAAGAGAGATATAGTGTAAACTTGAGAAGGTCTTCAACGAACCACCGGTAGGATTGGAACAACAAATGAATTGATATGATGAACAAGGAAGAGAGATCTCTTGAACGAACCACCGTAAGAATTGAAAATGAAAGTAGCAAAGGCACAATTCACCGGGAAGAATTGGAAAACGAAAGAAGATACTTGAGGGGATTTAGATACTTGAAGAGATCATGAACTGATTAGAGGATATTTGAATGATGCACCGGTAAGATTTGGAGAACGATAGCTATATGCTGAAAATGAAGAATTATGACATGATGGCCTTCGGAGGAAGGAAATGGAAACAACTCATGAAATGCTCCAGATGGTAAGAAAAAATTGTCACAATCCAAAACAATTATGATGATAGCATGAAGCTAGAACCATGAATATTCAAGAGAATAGAGCAAGATTAAAGAGAAACTCTTCTTCGGTCTTCACATGTTGAGAATGAAGATGAGAACCACCATGAATTGTATGAGACACTCCGGGAGAAAGAAAAAAAAACAAAGAGGTTGAGCCAACAATGAAAAGAATTTGAAAGATCTTGGAGAAAAGCATTTGACTGATGATAACTCATTCTTACGTCAAACTTGGAAAAGAATTTCGGATAGCTCCGGAATAATTAGAAGAGTCAGGTAAGATCCTGGGAAAAGACCTGTGGGTTAGGGCCCACTCAAAAGAACACCGTTGAAACTGATTTAAAAGAGATGTTGCACCGGTTGAATTAAATGGCTTGAATGAGATACCAACCTCGAAATATCTTGAAGGGATTGAGAATGGAAACGCAAGTCTTGTGAGATATCTTCAGCACTCCAGAACAACTGAATAGGAAGAAGTGAATGATTAAGAGGTGCACCGGTATGAGAAGACATTGAAATGGGGAAAAAGGTATATGATCAACACTGAAAGCTTGAATTAAATCCACGAAGAAGAAACAACAATGAAGTATGATGAACTTGAAGTGTTGAGCATCTTCATGGGAAATCACCGGATAAGAACATTGAAAGAAAAGAATGAAGAGACTTCACATGAATAAATGGATACTTGATTAAGAAATCTGTGTCCTTGAAGAAAAAAGGGTGGGAGGGCGGGAAACAAAGGCAACTTGGAGACGCATGAAACAAACACCGTTGAGAAAACTTAGATTTGATCTTGCGGATGGGGAGAATGATGGGATCCACTTGAAGAGAAGCACACCGGTTGGGAAGGATTAACATGACAATCTCGATGATCAAAAGGATTAGTATTCACATAGCAATATGAGAACACCGTTTAGGAAAGGCATGGATTCAACATTTGACTTCGAAGCAACTCGAATACCACAATTAAAATAAAACAAAGGATTTGGCTTGCAAAATAAGCCGGAACAAACATATGATAGAGATTTCGTCCGAAGTTTTCGTGGTGGGGCCTACACGGGCTCAATCATACAGCACCATCATGTACAAGGCAGTGCACATGACATACGAAGTGTCCCCGAGTCGACATAGCCAAGGACTCTTTAAGACACAACGAGACCACTGTAAAACCAACCGTGAATAGGCGGACCACTAGACGTCGAACCCCAATTTCATATCATACATCCGTCGGAAAGATATCCTAAGAGCTACTTGAATTCCCACCTATGAAACTCCGAAACTTTCTCGGTTATGCAATCGGTGTTGGGGATACAGGGAGCAATAATATCTCACACAAACTAACAATCCCTACATCCAATTTGTATCCATCCGTCAACACATAACCAAGAAACCTTCGAAATCGTGTACCTCAACCTTCAAAAGCATCCGTTATATGAGTCATGGCAATACTCCGTACTCACCTCAAGATCGGGTTAGCGGGATTATCTCACCAACAACTGCATAAAAGAGATTTTCGATGTCGGCGACTAAACTCGTATTCCGAATCGCAACGATAAAATTATGACGACAACACCTCGAGCTCAACTCCCGGGACACCGCCACAACCCCTAAATGACAGGAGGCACCAAGACAATGTTGTCATCATAAAACCATCGAACGATTCCAAGATACCCGCGTGATCCTAAAAAATTTTTTAGTGAAATTTGAGAAGAGAAAAGTCAAAACTCTACGTCAGATACCTCACCGTAAGGTCAAGGACCGGGTAGTAAAAAGAATTCCTAACTCTCCGATATATATAATCCTAAATGACTCAAAACATCTTTCTAGACACAACTCGCCGCTAAAAACGATCAAGCGGGGGGCTCTAAGGTCGGGAAGGCTCGATACCAACTTGTAACGCCTCGATGCGGCTATATCTCCCACGTGTCGAAGCACGACTTAGAGGCATAACCGCATTGAAAGCAATGTCGCAAGTGAGGTAATCTTCACACAACCCAAGTAATACATAAGGAAAGAGATACATAGTTGGCTTACAATCGCCACTTCACACAATTACATGAATAAAGCATTACATCATCCAGATACAATCAAGGTCCGACTACGGAACCAAAATAAAAGAAGAACCCCAAATGCGACAAACGGTCCCCGATCGACCCCAACTGGGCTCCACTATTGATCAACTAGAACGAAACAACACAAAGGACAAGATCTTCATCAAGCTCCTCCTTGAGCTTGGTTGCGTCATCTGCTCGGTAACATAGGCACCGCAAACTGGTTTTGAAGTATCCGTGAGCCACGAGGACTCAAAGAATCCCATTACCATGGGTATCAAGACTAGCAAAGCTTAATGGGAAAGGAAGGGGTAAAATGGTGAGGTTGCAGCAGCGACTAAGCATGATATGGTGGCTAACATACGCAAATGAGAGCGAGAAGAGAAACAAGCGGAGCGGTCGTGAAGCTAGCAATGATCAAGAGGTGATCCCGAACACCTACTTACGCCAAACATAACACGAAACCGTGTTCACTTCCGGACTCCGCCGAGAAGAGACCATCACGGCTACACACTCGGTTGATGTGTTTTAATTCGGATCAAGTGTCAAGTTGTCTACAACCGACATTAACAAATTCCCATCTGCCACATAACCGCGGGCACGGCTCTCGAAAGTTTATACCTGCAGGGTGTCCCAACTTAGCCCATGACAAGCTCTCGCGATCATCGAAGAATAGACCTTCACCCAAGGCACTCCGATCGACTCGGTATCCCGTACATCAAGACATTTCGCAATGGTAAAACAAGACCAGCAAAGCCGCCCGATGCGCCGACAATCCCGATAGGAGCTGCACATATCTCGTTCTCAGGGCAACACCGGATGAGACATCCTACGAGTAAAACCAGACCTCGAGTTGCCCCGAGGGGGCCCCGCAGTCTACTCGGTTCGGACCAACACTTAGACAAGCACTGGCCCGGGGCTATAATAAAGATGACCCTTGGGTTAATTACTCCCAAGGGAAATATAGGTGGTGGTGAGGCAAATGGTAAAAGGCAATGTTGGGCCTTGCTGGACAAGTTTTATTCAAAGCGAACTGTCAGGGGGGTCCCATAAATCACCCGACCGCGTAAGGGACGCAAAATCCGGGAACATAACACCGGTATGACGGAAACTAGGGCGGCAAGAGTGGAACAAAACACTAGGCATAAGGCCGAGCCTTCCACCCTTTACCAAGTATATAGATGCATTAATAATATAAGAGATATTGTGATATCCCAACATAAACCCCATCCACCATGGAGAAATCTTCAACTTCACTGCAACTAGCAACGCTATAAGAGGGCTGAGCAAAGCGGGAACATAGCCAAACAATGGTTTGCTAGGAATGGTGTCAAAGGTTAGAGGTTCATGGCAATATGGGATGGCTGGACAAACAGTAAAGGGTAGCGCAAAGATAGCGAAAAAACGAGGCAGCTAGCATAGCAATGATAGTAGTGAGATCCAGGGTAGCGGTCATCTTGCCTGAAATCCCGCAAGGAAGAAGAACGAGTCCATGAAGAAGACAAACGGACGAAGTCGAACGGATCCTCGCAACTCTGGAACGAAACCGAAGCTAACGAGAGAGGCAACCCGGAAAGAAGCAAACAACATAGTAAACAACCATCACATAAACATGGCATGATGCACAACCAAGGATGATGCATGTCCGGTTTAATGAGGCATGGCATGGCAAGGCAAAGTGCAACAAACAACACTACAAATTAAGTGGAGCTCAATATGCAACGAGTTGCATATTGACGGAACACCACATCAATTATTTAGTTCTCTATTGTTTAAGCTACCCAACAATATTAAATGTTGTTAAACATGGCAAGGGTGAAACATAAGAACACTACCTAACTAGGCAAGTTTAAATGAGGCCTAAGAACAAACAACAATTCCTAAAATCCCCATGTGCATATTTTAAGGTTTGGTACTGTTCTGCCCTAAACACAATTTTAGAGTTCTTAAACATGCAAGATGAGTGCACCATGTTAAACTAGGCAAAATTCTACCCCATTTACATATAAAGTTTATTAAAATCGGAGTTACGGTTATTTAGTTATGAAATAAATCATTTTAACATGGCAATTAAGAAAATTAACACAAATAGCATTTTAAACATTTTAAACATGGATGAAAGTTGGATATTATTAAACTAGACGAAAAACTAAGCATTTTACATATAAAGTTTGTTTTAATCCGATGCACCGTTGTGGAGTTATTAATGCATGAAGTTTAGGGGCCAATCTGAAACTGCAGCTTAACTGGATAAATAGAAAAATTCGCAGAATGGAAAAAAAAAAATGTACGCGGGCGAATTTGCTGGCTGGCCCAACAGGAGCAGGGCGCTGGAGGCTGCTCACCATGGGCCGAGGCCCACTGAGGAGGTGGCAGTCCAGCCGGGCCGGGCCCGCCGGGCCGGGAGCGCCGAAGTCGGGCTGTTCGGGCATGGCCTGTGGAGGAGGTTATGGAGGGGCGCGCTGGGCCGAGGAGGGGCGCGCTGGGGAGGCCCACGCGGGCGCGGTCAACGGGCCGCAGGATCGAGAGGCTCCGTTCGTCCCGGAGCAGGGCATGGCGGCGGCGGTGGAGGACCACTCCGCGACGGTGAAGAGCGCGAGGGGCCGGACGGGCCGCAGTGGCCGGATCCGGTGGAGAACGGGCGGGTCTCCGCTTCCGGCATCGGTGAGGGCCACCGCACATCGGCGGAGCTTCACGAGGCGGCGGCGGCAGATTCTCGGGGAGAAGAGAAAGAGCGCGTGAGGAGAGCTCGGGCGAGAAGGAAGGAGAAGGAGGCGGGTCCACTGACCTGGCCGCGGCGAGGGCGCAGGAGTGGCGGAAGCCGCGGCGGGCGGGTCAACGGGAGCTCGTGAACGAGGGCGCCATGGGAGGAGCTCGGGGTAGGAGGCGTCCGCGCCAAACCTGCTCTCTGCTGCAGACACACGGGACGAGGAGGAGAGGAGCTCGTGCTCGGCCGGTGCTCGTCGGCGTCGGCTCGCTAGCCGAGCGGGCGGGCGAAGCTCCGGTGGTCGTGCTCGTGAGGACGAGGTGGTGGGGAGCACGGCTTCGATCCGTGGTTGGCTAAGAAGGCGGGGAGGCGACAATAGAAGGTGGTTGGCTCGGTTTGCAAAGCGAGGAGGAGGGTGGATCATTCGGATGGATGGTTCGAGGGGATCCAGAGGAGAGGTGGGTGGCGAGCGATGGTTGGGTAGGGATGGATCCCGGGGATTTTGGAGAGAGTGGCGGCGGCTAGGATGGGGATGGGACAGCCGCCTAGGTTTTAGGGTTAGACCTGCTTAAATAGCTCGTTGGACTAGCTTAGGGCAAACGGACCCTCCGATCAAAATCGAACTGTCGGAAAAAAACAGGTTATGGAGTCCAATTAACAAAACGGAGATGTTTTGTAGACGTTAGGGATGATCCGACCAACGGTAATGAAACCCCGGTCGGGTTCGGGAAGTTTTGACGCAAGAAAGAGGGGGCCTGAGCACCGTGTTGAGAGGGTAGGCATTTAGATGAGAGGGAAAAGCAAAGACAAAGGTCCGATTTAAAAACCACGGGTCAAGGGGTTTTGTTGGTCTCGGAGAAAGAGAGAAGAGAGGGGTCCAGATGGTCTGCGAGAAGGTCAACAAAGGCAAAGCGGTCCGAGCAGATCAACGAGGACAAGGGCCCGACAAAATGACAACGGAGGCAAAGAGAGAAAGGGCAACGACGAACGAATGCAAGTTTTAAAACATGACGGCAACGGAGTGCCGATGCAATGCGAATGATGCGATGATGAAATGCACGACATGAACAAAATGCAAAAACAAAAGAACAAAAACCCAACCACGGAGAAAATGAAATATCGCATCTCCGGAAAAGGCAAGAGTCGGAGTTACAAATATGGAAAGTCGTATCCGGGGCGTTACATCAAGCATAGAAGTTTTTTACCCCTCCTGCGGAGGGCTGGAAGGCACAACGAACTCGTCCAGGTCGATTCCATCTGCGATCCGAGTGGCAGCAGCGATGAAGGTCTCCATGAAGGATGGAAATCATGCTTCTTGGTATCGGCCACCTTGAGGGCTGCTAGTTTGTCCTCTCGCGCATCCTTGCAGTGAACGCGGACCAGAGATAGAGCAACATCCGCGCTGCACCTGGCAGAAGACTTCTTCCATTCTTGCACTCGACCTGGAACTTCGTTTGGTTGAGTCATTAGAGACTCAAGGTCATTTTGAAGTGTTTCTCCTGGCCAGAGTGTTGTGTCGATGCGAGAAGTGGCAACCTTCAGTATTGCAAGATAGTCGACAACAGCAACGATGTGAGACTCGAGTCGGAGCACATTCATAGTGGCTTCGTCCTTCACAGGAGAGTTGATGGGATCTAGGCTCGTCTCAAGTCGACCAGTCTCCTCCTCAAAGTTCTGGCAGAACTCTGCAGACACAACCCCAAAGTCAAGACAGCAGTTTGATGGAAAAATCATAGTTAAAAGGCTCGTTTGATACAAAGGATTACCTTCGAGCATGAGGAATAGTTTCTTGGCGAGTCCTCCCAGATAAGCCTCCAGATCATTTTTCTTTCCCACCAACTCGCTGGCCTTGTCACTCAAAGCAATCTTGTCATTCTTCAGTCGACTGACCTCCTTGTTGGCCGCATCAAGGGCAGCTTCCAGATTGGTATTTTCCTCTTCAAGCTTAGTGATTGAAGCCAGCTTCTCCTCTGCGAGCTTAATCTTCTCTGAAGCTGCTTTCTGCGCCTCAGCCAAGTCAAGGTCTTTCTTCTTCAGAGCATCCCTTAGTTTATCTGCAAAATCACAGTGAGATCAGACTCAAAAATTGACAAGAGACAAAAGCAGTCGTCGAGGTTCTCACCAATCATACCTTTTGCCTCCTCCTTCGCCTTCGTGAAGTTCTCCTGGACAAGCTTCAGATCAAGTTCGAGCTGGATATGCTTGTCCTCCAACTCAGTGTAACGAGCTGCAAGCTCGCAAGATTTCTGCAAAGAACCAATCGACAGACGTCAAAGGTAGGTCACTTCCGAGTGACTAAGGAAAAATCATAGCATTTCTAAGACTACAGCCGAATCTAAACATTCGAATGTAGTCTCGGGGACTACACCTAGTGGGTGCACTCAGCGTGCCCCCACTAGTTCTATCAGATAGAGTCGATCAGTCAACCAACAAAAAAAAGACAGGAAGGCTAACCACCAGCAGTTAGCCACAGACAAAAAAAAGAGAGAAGTGGTGTTCTTTAGACTATAGTCGACTGCTAGCAGTCGACCACAGTCTCGGGGACTACACCCAGTGGGTGCACTCAGCGTGCCCCCACCATTCTATGATACCATTCAACCTGATCGAGTAAAGAAAAAGCTTAAGACATAAAGACTATGGTCGACTGCTAGCAGTCCACCACAGCCTTGGGGACTACACCTAGTGGGTGCACTCAGCGTGCCCCCACCAATCCAGAATTTCAATTTACACACCCAGTGGGTGTATGACAGATACTAAGATTTTTAGAAAGAAAAGGTTTCAGGTATCATATCCTAACAGAACAGGCGGTGATCGACTAACCTGGACATTACTCTGAAGAGCTGAACTGGCGTCATAAGCCGCTTGACTGGCGTCTCGGATCGCCTTCACTTGCTCCATCATGACCCCCGCCTAGCGTATGTCTTCTTTAGCAGCGCTTGCTTGGTCTTCTGGGATGTGGTGGGTCGAGAAAAGTGAAGGCTGATCAGCACTCGACGATGAAGGGCATGCACTCGTCACCGGCACTGCAAAGGATACGGTAGGCCGAGTGATGTTGTCCCCCTCCACAACCAACGTCTCGGGTGCTGACACAACCTGAGTTGCCTTGCCAGCAGACGCTTTCCTATTCCTCCTCTGCCTCAGTGGTTCCTCATCATCGTCATCAGGAAGATCAATGATGATGTTAGTTGGAGCTGCAGAAAAGATTCAAAGTTAAAAATGAATATCCTACCGACTGAAAATGAAGCTACAAAGGTCATACCAGGGTTGGAAGTGACAGCATCCTCCATTTCATGATCTTCAGGTCTGGTCGAGGTATCAGAAGTAGCAGCACTGCAGTTTCAGAAGTCAGTCAGTCAGTTCACGAATCGACCAAGAATAAATCCATGTGAAACAAGAAAACTCAAGTTACACCATTACCCTGAGATAGTTGGGATCACCATCTTCATCTTCGGCAAGGCCTTCGTCGGCTTTGACGACGCCACTCGAGATTGCTTCGGCGCTTTCTCAGTCGGCACCGGAGAAGTCGTCCGAGGACGCTTGGTCGACTGCACGACAGGCGCGACCCCCTTACCGCGCTCAGCTGCAGGGTCATGGACAAGCTTCGAGCGTCTTTCAGAACGGGGAGGTGCGACTTCCTCCTCATCCTCCTCTTCTTCCTCATCAGAGTCATCATCTTCATCATCATCATCACCATCCGAGTCCCACTCCTCCGGGCTCTCGCCTCCACTTCCTTCCTCCTCCTCAGTCGGTGCCTGCGCCCCGTTGGGCATCAAATACAACTCAGTGGTAGCCTGGAAGACAACGAAACAAGACAAAGGTCAATCGACCGATTTGCAATGAAACAAAATGAATGAAACAGGATCACAACCGGGGATAAGTGGTCATACCGTGTCTGGTTCATAAGACTGGTCGAGTGGTGGGATCCTCCTAGCCCCACGAGGGTTATCTTTGTTCCTCGTGATAGCAGTCATCCACCTCTCCAGTGTGGCGCCGTCGACCTCCTCTGGGTGGACCCGAGTGGTGTCCTCGGTACCAGAGTACAACCACATCGGGTGGCCTCGATACTGGAGTGGCTGAATGCGCCGTCGAAGAAAAACCTCCAAAAGATCCATGCCAGTGACCCCATCGCGAATGAGTTGAACTACACGCTCCATCAACATTTTAACTTGAGCCTTTTCCTCCGGGAGTACTTTCATGGAAGATGGTTTGTTCACTCGGTCCATAGAGAACGGAGGGAGACTAGTCGACTACCCCGGCGTCGACTCGTCTTGGCAGTAGAACCAGGTCGACTGCCACCCTCTAACCGACTCGGGAAGGGTCATAGCTAGAAAGGCACTCTTACTCCTCATTTGGACCCCAAGACCCCCACACATCTGGATTACTTTGGTCCTCTTGTCATTCGGACTCGCCTTTTTCACCGTCTGAGATTGACAAGTGAATATGTGCTTAAAGAGACCCCAGTGCGGGCGACAACCCAGGAAGTTTTCGCACAGAGACACGAAAGCGGCGAGATAAGCAATGGAGTTGGGAGTGAAGTGATGGAGTTGTGCCCCAAAGAAATTCAGAAACCCTCGAAAGAAAAGATTTGGCGGCAGAGAGAACCCGCGATCGATGTGGGTGGCTAAGAGAACGCACTCACCCTCCTGAGGCTACGGTTTCCATTCCGCCCCCGGAAGCCTTGCTGACCCATGGGAGATTAGTCCCTCCTGGGCTAGGTCATCGAGATCCTTCTGGGTGATGGTCGAGCGGATCCAATCTCCTTGGACCCAGCCTTGTGGCAGGCGGGACCGCGACGAAGATCCACCCCGACTGGTCGCTCTCCCCTTTGCTTTCGACGTCGTCGTCGCCTTCTTCGCTCGCTCCAAGGCTGTCGTCTTCTCCTTCACCATCGTCGCCGGCGAGGCGCGCGAAGAGCAGATGAGCGGCGGTAAAAGCGGGCGCAGCGGGCGAGGTGGAGGAGGGGGAGAGGAGAATGGAGATGCACTGTTCAAAAAAACCCGTCCGACGCCTTATGTAAGGTCACTTCCGAGTGGCTGACCGGTAGGCCCAAGCAATCCTGTCAAATCCCAAAACAGTCGCGCGAGCGATATGTGGCAAAAAAGCGGCGCGAAGATCGAGGCGTCTCTGCCTTGTCCCGTCCGAGTACCGCGGTCTTCTCCGCTTCCCGCGCTTCCCAAAAATTCGGATCCCGCAAAATCCGTCAACAGCAGAGCAACTTGTCAGACGATAGATTTCCTACGATTTGTCGCTCGGAAATTCGCCAAGTTCAAAAGTTCACTCTACAGAGGAAAAGAATGGATCAAGGCGACTGAAAGAAAAGTTGATGCCATCTCTAAAAAGTCATTGATCCAGAATGAGACATACTCAGAACACGAAAACAGGTTGGAAAGATTATCAACTCCTTCCTCACTCAAACCTCGATCCATTCGGGGGCTAATGATGAAGTCATGTACCTAGGGTAGGGTCATGAACCTGTCCAAGGTACCCTCCCCAAGGACATCTTTAGAAGAAGCTGCCTTCCAGTCGACCAAGAGGGATTCCAATCGACAGACTCGAAGACAGTCGACCATGAAGACTCACTCGACCACCAGGAGATCAAGAGCCACTCTGTATCCAAACGATCTGTAATTAAGTAGTCTTTATGGCCATGATGACACTTTATGTAAGGCGTTACCAGTAATGCCTGGCCTTATTGTACTTTAAACCCTCCGCTACGTGGGCTGGCTGGGGTCCTGGCAGACACTATATAAGCCACCCCCCTCCACTGGCAGAAGGGTTCGCACCCCTGTAAGTCATACGCTTATAATCCAGTCGACCGCCTCCGGGCTCCGAGACGTAGGGTTGTTACTTCCTTCGAGAAGGGCCTGAACTCGTACATCCCTTGCGTATACAACTACTCCATAGCTAGGATCTTGCCTCTCCATACCTACCCCCCATTCTACTGTCAGTCTTAGTACCACGACACCTAGTCCCCTCCGGTGTCTATATAAACCAGAGGGCTTAGTACGTAGAAGTAATCATAATCATACAAGCTAGACTTCTAGGGTTTTAGCCATTACGATCTCGTGGTATATCAACTCTTGTAAGTTGTAATACTCATATTCATCAAGATCAATCAAGCAGGAAGTAGGGTATTACTTCCATAGAGAGGGCCCAAACCTGGGTAAACATCGTGTCCCCCGCCTCCTGTTACCATCAACCCTAGACGCACAGTTCGGGACCCCCTACCTGAGATCCGCCGGTTTTGACACCGACAGAGACTTTGATTATCCCTGTAGTCGACATAGCTAAAACTCCAAGTGGTTAAACCGAATCACACAAACACAAGGAAGGACCTTGCTCTGATACCAATTGAAAGTGCTAGTTATCGACTAGAGGGGGGTGAATAGGTGATTTTTATGGAAGTCTTCAAAACACGAGCGCTTTGACGACAAACATGTAATCTGAACCTATATGATATGCAGCGGAATGTAAACTACACTAGGCTAGCAATAGTCAAGAAAGCAATAAAGTGAAAGCACAAAGACTAACAACAGCTAGGTAGATTGGATCAGAATGGAAGACAGTATGAAGCCAAACAGTTACAAGTCTTCACACAGTGAAGTCAAATGGATTAGGGAGGCAAGCAATGACTTCACAAAGACAAACTGAAAAGTAAGAAGGGTAGGGGATAGAACCAGTTGCTTGGTGAAGACAGGGATTTGGTAGACCAGTTCCAGTTGCTGCGACAACTGTACGTCTAGTTAGGGAGGCTGAGATTGAACTCAGAAGACTGTGTCTTCACCTTATTCTCCTAGAGCTAAGGACACTTAGTCCTCCCTGAGGGAGTCCTGGACTAGGGGGTGTCCGGACAGCCGGACTATCATCGTCCGCCGGACTCCAAGACTATGAAGATACAAGATTGAAGACTCCGTCCCGTGTCTGGATGGGACTTTCCTTGGCGTGGAAGGCAAGCTTGGCGATACGGATATGTAGATCTCCTACCATTGTAACCGACTACTGTAACCCTAGCCCTCTCCGGTGTCTATATAAACCGAGGGCTTTAGTCCGTGAGGACACAACATACATTACAACAATCATACCATAGGCTAGCTTCTAGGGTTTAGCCTCCTTGATCTCGTGGTAGATCCACTCTTGTACTACCCATATCATCAATATTAATCAAGCAGACGTGGGTTTTACCTCCATCAAGAGGGCCCAACACAGGTAAAACATCGTGTCCCTTGTCTCCTGTTACCATCCGCCTAGACGCACAGCCGGGACCCCTACCGAGATCCGCCGGTTTTGACACCGACATTGGTGCTTTCATTGAGAGTTCCTCTGTGTCGTCACCGATAGGCTCGATGGCTTCTTCAATCAACAACCACGCTGTCCAGGATGAGACTTTTCTCCCCGGACAGATCTTTGTATTTGGCGGCTTCGCACTGCGGGCTAATTCACTTGGCCATCTGGAGCAGATCGAAAGCTACGCCCACAGCCATCGTGTCGTTCGAAGCCTAAACTTCACGGCCGACATCCGCGGGGACTTGATCTTCGACGGGCTTGAGCCACAGCCGAGCGTGCCGCACTGTCACGATGGGCACGATCTAGCTCTGCCGCCGAACAGTGCCTTGGTGGCCGCACATGAATCCGCTCCGGCCCTTAGTCCGGAGCCGACCGCCCAGATCGAGGATAGGTGGCTGGACGCCGCCTCGGGGGCTGCAACTTCCACGGTGATGGAGCCGAACACTAAACTAGTCCTTTGTAAAGCTCGTGACTCCGAGGTACCGGACTCCCTGCCGGACTCCGCACCTCCCGCGCCCCTGCCGATCAAAGTTGATTGGGCGCCGGTCATGGAGTTCACCGCCGCGGACATCTTCCGACACTCGCCCTTCGGCGACATCCTAAATTCACTAAAGCATCTCTCGCTATCCGGAGAGACCTGGCCGGACTATGGCCAGGACGGTTGGGATACGAACGACGAAGAAATTCAAAGCCCATCCACCACCCACTTTGTAGCCACTGTCGACGATCTAACAGACATGCTAGACTACGACTCCAAGGATATCGACGGTATGGACGATTTATGCCGGAGATTTAACAGAACCAGCGCCTCTGAGGCACCTTTGGAAGACCACCTCGCCATATGACATATACATGGTGGACACCCCAAAAGAGGGGGACAGCGAAGAAGCAGCAGAGGCAGATTCCTCAAAGAAACAGCCCAAGCACCGACAACAACGGCGCCATCTAAATCCCGCCACAAAGAAGAATGGAGATTCGAGCACGAGAGATAATAATACCCCAGAGAGTGCCGAAGATAATCCCCTCCAGCAAGACTCGGCACAGGAGGATGCAGAAGCAAGCCCTCACGAGAGGGCGGCAGACGAAGAGGTCGAGGATGATAATTAAATACCTCCCTCCAAAGACGAGGCAAGCCTCAATGACGATGAATTCGTCGTGCCCGAGGATCCCGTCGAACAAGAGTGTTTTAAACGCAGGCTTATCGCCACGGCAAATAGCCTAAAGAAAAAGCAGCAGCAGCTTCAAGCTGATCAGGATCTGCTGGCCGATCGATGGACCGAGGTCCTCGTGGCCGAAGAGTATGAACTCGAACGCCCCTCCAAAAGCTACCCAAGACGCAAGTTGCTCCCCCGAGTAGAGGAGGAAACATACATACCTTCATCACCCGTGGCCGAGACAGAGAGGCATCTAGGCCCTCCACCAAAACCGTACCCCGGCATCGCTCCAAAAGTACGAAGCCAAGAGGGAACGCGCCGGACTTGCGAAATATATTGGAGGACAAAGCAAGGCAATCCAGATACATCTATGGATCACGTGGGCGCCCCACGACCCACGACGAATACCGTCGCGCCGGATACAATAACTCCGGCCGGGCCAAACACAGCAGACAACGCTCTCTCGAGCTACGTCGTGATATTTCTCAATATAGAGGTGCCGCACACCCGCTATGCTTCACTGACGAAGTAATGGATCATCAAATCCCTGAAGGGTTTAAACCCGTAAACATCGAATCCTACGATGGCACAACAGACCCCGCAGTTTGGATCGAAAATTATCTCCTTCACATCCATATAGCCCGCGGCGACGATCTCCACGCCATCAAGTATCTCCCACTCAAGCTTAAAGGACCAGCTCGGCATTGGCTTAACAGCTTGCCCGCAGAGTCAATTGGGTGTTGGGAAGACTTGGAAGCCACATTCCTCGACAACTTCCAGGGCACATATGTGCGACCACCAGACGCCGATGACCTAAGCCACATAATTCAACAGCCGCATTTAATCGGCGCATAATTCTAGACACGGTTCCTCACAAAGAAAAATCAAATCGTCGATTTGTCCGGATGCAGAGGCCCTCGCAGCCTTCAAGCATAACATCCGCGACGAATGGCTAGCCCGCACCTAGGACAGAAAAGCCAAATCCATGGCAGCCCTCACATCATTAATGACCCGCTTTTGTGCGGGAGAGGATAGCTAGCTAGCTCGCAGCAACAACCTCAATAAAATTCGCAGTCCGGATACCAAGGACCACAATGGCAAAGTTGCGTCGAAGCAAAAATAAATGCCGCGTTAGCAGCGATTTACAAGGAGGATACTGGCGATCAACGCCGGATTCGAGGCTCTAAACCCGTCGGCGGAAGAAGCCATTCAAAAGAACCACTCCGGGTCCGTCCAATTTGGACCGAATACTCGACCGCTTATGCCAGATACATGGCACCCCCGAAAAGCCAGCTAATCACACCAACAGAGATTGTTGGGTGTTCAAGCAGGCAGGCAAGTTAATTGCCGAAAACAATGACAAGGGGCTGCACAGCGACGACGAGGAAGAGACCCGACCGCCGAACAATAGAGGACTAGAAGTGGTCTTCGGATCCCCGGACAATTTCCGGAGCGAGGAGTTAATCTTCGACATAGTCCCATTCCGCAGTGGCTATCACGCCCTGCTCGGACGAACCGCGTTTGCAAAGTTCAACGCGGTACCGCATTACGCATACCTCAAGCTTAAGATGCCAGGCCCTCGCGGAGTCATTACGGTCAATGGAAATACGGAACGCTCTCTCCGAACGGAGGAACACACAATGCTCTCGCGCGTATACTGAGCAGCCTTTTAAGGCAATATTTGAGTCCGCCATTAAACGGCGGACACGCCAAACGCGCCGGAGCAACATCAACCAAGACCACCGCACGCTTCGAGCACGCCAGAGTAATGCGGCTAACCCCAGCCCTTGCATAATTGCAAGACCAACCTCTCGCATACATCATTACGCCTGGAGATATCATGGGCCTAGGGAAGGGCACAACCACAATAGACCCAGAGTGCGGCTCGACCACACCAGGAGCTCACAAGTGTGTCACTCCTTTTGTTATTATTTTCTTTCTTTTATGTACACAGGACTCCGCTCACGAGAGGTTCTCATTCAAGTGATGAACCCGCCAATTCACGATCTGCAACAACGGGGAAGAAAGAAGATCGCGATAAACACTCGGTGGTCTCCATTACGAGCATTAAATTTGATTATATCCACCATCCGCAGCCCATCCTCGGAGGGGACATGTTTGATTAGTCCAATCCCTTGCTTACCGCACTATTTGTATCATGACGCACTCATAGCAGAATTCTTTAATAAATAATGCAGCGTTTTGCACATTATTGCATTACTTTACACATATGTTCATTAATGACATCTCGCACCCGTATATTATTGGTACGGCCGAATACACCAGGGGCTTACGTTTCCCGCATTATGGTGTGATAAGTCCAAACACTTTCACAAGTGCGGCACCCCGAACTTATAGCATTATATGAATCGGCTCCGAAACATGTCTTGGGTCAATAGTTGGGTTTGCCCGGCTCCCACGTTTTGGCGCCTTACGCCCGCTCACGCCTAAGGTGGCACTGGAGAACCACTGCGATTGCGCCCGGTTGAGCTGGGCGGCGCCTCGATGAGAAAGCTAAAACTGACCGGCATGATAAGGCGAGAGATCGGTCATTGTTCGAGAGGTCTTTTCGGTCCCTAAAGACTCATGCCGCCGAGCGAAGTTCGGATAATGTCCGAGCGAAGGCGTGGATAGCGCCCTAATTCGGTCTTCCGAATACTAGGGGCTTCACCAAATTTAAAATTATAGAATTCTATGGCTAAGTGAGAGTGTTCAAGCATTATAAGTCCGGTTGCCTTGTTCGTTGTGTTGAGCGCCTCCTAGATGGACCCAAAATGGGAACAAGAGTGCTCAAGTTTATCCCGAACACCCCAAAGACTGTGGCTTGGGGGTGAAGCCAACGACTTGCCATCGCCGATTTTATAAACGGCCGCATGTAAGGTAATATTTTAAATTAAACAAGCGTTGCTATAGCGATATGAACAAAGTTTTCAGCGCAGGATAATACATAGCAAGTTTTCACTCAATAATTACATCTCTGGGGCACTCATCCGCAATATTGCGGGCACCCTTCAGGACATTCTTATAGTACATTTCGGGCGATGATACTCCTTGCCCATCGGGCGCGGGTAAGTAAGAAGCTTCTCGCATCCAACCTGCCCTAAAGCACCTTTCAGGGCAAGGGCCCGACGAGCACCTTCAATACAAAGCGGAGCGCTTGATGACATCCACCCAGGGCACGATTCACCACCGCGACGAGGCCAAGTAGCTCCTGTGCATGGCATGTTCAAAGCACACCGGACTATAAGGCCCTTCATGGCCTCCTCGGCTACCTTAGGAGCTCGACCACCTGCTTCACCGGGTCGCTTGGGGCACTGGATGGCCGGCCTCAACGTCTTGAGACCAAGACCTTCTTCGCCGAGCTCCCTCCTCGCCATCAGAATGCGGCGCATCGATGCATCTGCAGCAGATCCGCAAACGCCCCTAGAGAGCTCCGAATGCGGGTAAGTGTCAGGTAGTTCACATTAACATGCTTGCTTTGCATGAAAAATGCCTTACCCGCCGCTATCTTCTTCACATCTTCAACCTCCTGAAGGGCCTTACGGGCCTCGGCCTTGGCAGACTTGGCACTTTCGAGAGCCGAGGCGAGCTCGGACTCTCGCGTCTTGGAGTCGCGCTCCAAACGCACTGCCGCCACCTGTGCCTCCTGCTTTTCTCGCTCTACCGCTTCGTGGCAAGATCGCTCGTCATGACACAGCCTCTCTTCGTGGCTGCCACCTCGCTTGTGGCCCCGCAAAGACACGATTATCCTTGTTAATTTTATTGCAACCAAAATCCTTTTCTCAGAAGGTAAAATTCAAAGTGGTGCTACTCACCTTATTTGTCCTCGACCGCCTCTTGGCATGGCCGAGCTCTCGCCGGACCGCCGAGATCTTGCTTTAATGCACCAACCTCCGCAATCAAGTCGACAGAGGTCAGCAAAGACACCTGCAAACCCATATTGACAAAATTTATTAGCAACCTGCGAATATCTTTTTAGATCCTCAGTCCGTCTTTCTTTCTGAACACCGAACCGAGCATCAGGGGCTACTGTCTATGCGATATTACATTACATAATTTTAACTTCTTACCTCAAAGCCTGTTAGAAGGCTACTGCAGGCTTCAATCAGCCCGCTCTTGGCGAGCTGAACCTTCTGAATCACCGCACTCATAACAATGCGGTGTTCTTCCTCGATGGAAGCGCCTTTGAGCGCCTCCAGCAAGTTGTCCGGCGCCTCCGGTTGGACGGAGGCCGCCCGGCGTCACGGTCTTGCCCTTCTTCGAAGGGCACTTTGCGGACTCTGAACCACCGCAGTTCCGGCGTAGAGTCCGCGCAAAAGTCCGGAGGCTGCCTTGCGGCGCCCGAGCCTCCTCCCGATGGGTCCTTTTCTCAGGATCCCACCTCGGCGTCCTCATCGGTGCGGGGGTGGAGGCGGTGGAAGGAATCCACATCCGACGGGCCAACGACCCGCTTCGATGAAGCGGGAGATCATCATCGGCCGGATCATGCGGGCAATATGCGGCATTAGTAGGACACTATGTGACACAAAAGAAATTGCATATCGTGATCCGGATACTTACGATCTCGCCGAGGCCTGGCCCTTGAAGGCCACTCCTCGCCAACGCCGGTGTTGGCGAGCTGTCCGGGAATAGCTCTCCCCTCTTGACCCTTGGCCTCCTGCCGGGAAGCCTTCCTTTCCTCTCTCCTCCTCCGGAGAGAGTCTTCCTCCTCCTCGCTCGGGAGTCTGCCTCGTTGTCGACGCGCGATAACGGAACTCTTTCGAGTGCCCGTAGCCACCTTCTTGGCCTTCTTCTCGGCACCACATGCGGTGCCGAACCAACAACCCGCTAGACGGGCACCCACCGGTCTTCGGCATGGGAGCCGGCGGATGAGCTGCTCGGCTTTCTTCATCCATTCCTATCAAAGGAAGAGGGAAATTGAAACACTCTTAGAATCAATCTATTTACAATAAGTGTCCCGTAAAGGGGTAGAATCACTTACCTCGTCAGCCGGATGCTGCGAGTGAAATCCGCGATCTTCCGTCGTGGATGCGGGGCTTCGCGCCTTAAACAAGACCCTCCGTGCTCCTTCAGACGTCAGGTCGAAGAGCCCGCTCAGCGTCTGGTGCTGTTCCGGATCGAACTCCCACAGATTGAATGCCCGTTCTTGGCATGGGAGAATCCAGCGGACGAGCATGACTTGGACCACGTCGACGAGCCTGAGCTTCTTGTTCACCACTTACGGATACAGTGCTCGAGTCCGTCGACTCCGTCGAATTACCCCACAGCAAGCCCTTCTCTTTCTAGGAGGTGAGCTGCGCAGGGATACCAGATCTAAACTCGGGGGCCGCCGCCCATGTAGGGCCGCACGGCTCGGTGATGTAGAACCACCCCGATTGCCACCCCTTGACGGAGTCCACGAAGGCCCCTTCGAACCAGAGGACACTGGGCATCTTTCCCAACATGGCGCCTCCGCACTCCGCCTGTGTGCCCTTCACTACCTTTGGCTTGACGTTGAAGGTCTTGAGCCACAAGCCGAAGTGGGGCCGGATACAGAGGAGGGCCTCGCACACGATGATAAACGCCGAGATGTTGAGGATGAAGTTCGGCGCCAGATCGTGGAAATCCAGGCCGTAGTAGAACATGAGCCCCCGGACAAAGGGGTGAAGTAGAAAGCCCATCCATGGAGGAAGTGGGGAAGGAAACGACCCTCTCATGGGGCCCGGTAGGGATGAGCTGCCCTCGTCGGGCAGCCGGTCAGCTGGATGTCGCCGGAAAGGTATCCGGCGTTCTGCAGCTTTGTGATATGCTCCTCCTAACGGTGGAAGCCAACCATTTGCCTCCCCCCCGGACATGGTCGGAGAAGGTTGAGACGAGACGCGAACTCGGTATTTGGAGCTTGAGTCTTGCGGAGGTGGATAAGCAAAGGAGGAAGAAGGCGTGGGTGAAAAGGTGAATCCTTATCCCTTATATATAGGCGGGCGAAGACTATGTGTCCCCCACCAGCCTGGTAAAACTCGCTTATCTCCCAAGCGCCACCATCAATGGTGCGGTTGGGTTACCCACGTCCGTATTGATGAGAATCCCGGAATAAGGCGAACACGATCTCTGCTTCGACAAGACGTGCCAAGGAAACCGCTTTGCTGAATGTGCTGAGGTGGTATAATAAAAAAACGGTTCAAGTAAAGGCTTGGTAGTGGTGTGATGCCATGCCGCAAAACACGTCAGCAGATTGAGCTTGTGTACATTTTATTCTCTCTACGGTGGAATGTGGAATTTATTTTGCAGAGCCGGACACTATCCTGGTGTTCATGATCTTCTCTGGATTATTCAAAGGAGGAACCCGCCTTGCAATGCCGAACATTATGCGCTACCGGACCTATTGTCATTGAAGCTGGTTCGAGGCTACTTGAGGGAGTCCCGACTAGGGTTTGTCCGAACGATCGGACTATCATCGTCCGCGGACTCCAAGACTACGAAGATACAAGATTGAAGACTCCGTGCGTCCCCGATGGGACTTTCCTTGGCGTGGAAGGCAAGCTTGGCGATACGGATATGTAGATCTCCTACCATTGTAACCGACTCTGTGTAACCCTAGCCCTCTCCGGTGTCTATATAAACCGAGGGCTTTAGTCTGTAGGACACAACATACATTACAACAATCATACCATAGGCTAGCTTCTAGGGTTTACCTCCTTGATCTCATGGTAGATCCACTCTTGTACTACCCATATCATCAATAATAATCAAGCAGGACGTAGGGTTTTACCTCCATCAAGAGGGCCCGAACCTGGGTAAAACATCGTGTCCCTTGTCTCCTGTTACCATCCGCCTAGACGCACAGTTCGGGACCCCCTACCCGAGATCCGCCGGTTTTGACACCGACACTCGCCCTATCACTCAGGTAAGTCTTCAAGGTAGACTTCCAAACCTTCACAAACACCGTTCACAGGCAATCCACAGTGACTCTTGGATCCTCAGAACGTGACGCCTAACCGGCTGGAGGATGCACAGTCCTCAAGTGTAACAAGTCTTCAGGTCACGCGGACAGAAAGACTTCAGTGATGCCTAACACTCTTTGGCTCTGGGTGTTTTGGGCTTTGTCCTCGCAAGGATCTCTCTCTTAAAGGCTTTGGAGGTGGGTTGCTCTCAAACGACAAAAGCCATGCACTTACTCTGAGCAGCCACCAATTTATGGTGTAGGGGTGGGCTATTTATAGCCAAGTGGCAACCCGACCTGATATGTCCGAAATGACCCTGGGTCACTAAGGAACCGACACGTGTCCAACAGTCGAATTTCAAACACACGTGGCAGCTTGGCTTGGGCTACAGGCAAAGCTGACTCATCCAGCTCTGGATAAGATTTGCTCTCATTGTCTTTGCTCGAAGACATAGGATTTGGTTGAGCATCACTTCAGTCATCTGACTTTGTTCACTTGGACCCCACTTAACTGTACGGTGGTTCCTCTGACTCAAGAAAGAAGAAAAGGAAACTACGAAAGAAACTATGTCTTCGCACTCCATAGTCTTCAAGTGAATGTCTTCATCATCATTATCTTCAACGTGAATGTCTTCGCGAACCACCATTGTCTTCTATGTCTTCATACATTTTTAGGGTCATCTCTGGTAGGTAAATCGAATCAATGAGGGACTACTACCTGTGTTATCCTGCAATTCTCACAAACACATTAGTCCCTCACCACGCTTGTCGTCAATACTCCAAAACCAACTAGGGGTGGCACTAGATGCACTTACACCCTTAGTCATCCCAGTTCGCTGTGAACGAGCGCCAACAGTTAAGGGCCGCTGCCCTGGTTGCATTTTCGAATTCTATGGTAAACTTCGCCTAGTGGGCCTTTGCATGCTTCCGAGCCTGTACCAGCGTAAGTGCTTTTTTTCCAAGACAAAAAAATAGTGTCGATCGGCGGAGTCGCGTGCCTCCCATCCCTTCGCCTGGAGGCTCTCTCCTGAGGCTATCGACTTGGGTGCCGGGCCAGAGCGACGGATCCATGGAGATCGCGCTGGTTCAGGCAACGCCTCACCTGTGGGCAGATCCGTTCTGTTGCATGGCGCAGCAGGATGATTAGTGGCGGCAAACATGCATGCGCCCTTTGAAGTTCTATAGCCAATCCAACGACAGATGATTGAGACTTTAATGAGTCATTACTACCAATCGATGCACAGGCTGCTAGTTACTGCAAGTCAGTTACAATTGGTATTTGTAAGTGCATCTAGTGCCACCCCTAGTTGGTTTTGGAGTATTGACGACAAAGTTGGTTGGGGGACTAATGCGTTTGTGAGAATTGCAGGATAACGCAGGTAGTGTCCCTCATCGATTCGGTTTACCAGATGACCCCTAAAAATGTATGAAGACATTGAAGACAATGATGGTATGAGAAGATATTCATATTGAAGACTATGACTTGAGAAGACATTGTGTGAAGACTATGGAGCGTGAAGACTGTGTGGTTTCGTTGTTTCCTTTTCTTCTTTGTGGAGTCATAGGAACCACCGTACTGTTAAGTGGGGTCCAAGTGAACTAAGTCGAGGATCAAGTGATGCTCAACTCAAATCCTATGTCTTCGAGTGAAGACAACGAGAGCAAACCTTATCTAGAGTCGGATGAGTCACTTTGCTTGTAGCCCAAGTAAAGTTGCAGCAGTGTTTGAAATCGACCGCTGGAACACGTGTCGGCCTCCTTAGTGACCAGGTCATTTTGGACAAATCAGGTCGGGTTGCCTAGTGGCTATAAATAGCCCACCCCATACACCATAAATTGGTGGCTGCTCGAGTTTGTGCACGGCTTTTGTCATTTGAGAGCAACCCACCTCAAGCATTTGAGAGAGAAATCCTTGCGAGGACAAAGCCCAAACACCCGAGCCAAAGAGTGTTAGGCATCATTGAAGTCTTTCTCGTCTGTGTGACTTGAAGACTTATTACACTTGAGGACCGTGAATCCTCTAGCTGGTTAGGCGTCGCGTTCGAGCATCCAAGAGTCATTGTGGATTGCCGTGAACGAAGTCTCAGAAGGTTTGGAAGTCTCCTTGAAGACTTACCAGAGTGATTGGGCGAGGACCGAGTGTCCTTAGCTCAAGGGGAATAAGGTGAAGACACGGTCTTCGAAGTTAAATCTCAGCCTCCCTAACCCGGGCGTCATAGTTGTTACAAAGAATCGAACTGGTCCAACAAATCCTGTGTCTTCAACAAGCAACTGGTTCTATCCCTTCCCAACCTTACTTAAGTTTGTCTTCGAGAAGTCATTGCCTATCTGTGTATCTATTTGACTTCATTGCTTGACTACTACTGTTGATTGGCTTCATACTATCTTCTATTCTGATCCTTACTACCTAGCTGCTATTAGTCCTGTACTTTCTCATCATTGCATACTTGACTATGGCTTGCTCAGGGTAGTTTATCTTCCGCTGCATAACAATTGGCTCATTTTTGTTGTTTGTCTTTGAAACTTCTGAGTTTTGAAGACTTTCATAAAAATCGCCTATTCACCCCCCTCCCCTCTAGTCGATACTAGCACTTTCAATTGGTATCAGAGCAAGGTACTCCCTTGTTCTGTGTGATTCGGTTTAACCACCTGCAGTTTCAGCTATGTCGACTGCAAGGATAATCAAGGTCTCCGCTGCTTGCCCCGTGTTCGATGGAACTGAATATCCCTACTAGAAGAATAAGATGCGTATGCATCTTGAAGCCATTGATGTCGACCTCTGGTATGTCGTCAAGAATGGCGTTCCCCAAACTGGTGAAGGTGTCACCCCCATTGATGTCAAGAAGTTCATTCAACTGGACTCTACTGCAAAGAACATCATCTGTGGTCATCTGACAAAAGGACAGTATGGCCGTGTGAGTGCTCTGGAAACGTCGAAGCTAGTCTGGGACTGGCTATCAAAGGTCAACGAAGGCATCTCAACCCAGAGAGATCAAAGAATCAGTGTTCTTCGCAACCTCTTCAACCGCTTAAAGAGAAACGACAATGAAAATGTCCAGCTCACGTTTGATCGCCTCACTGATATCACAAATGAACTTCAAGCTCTTGGCGCAACTGAAATTACCAAGCATGAAATCGTCAAGACACTGCTGAGATCACTTGATAGCTCCTTTGACACCCTTGCCCTCATGATACAAGAACGTCCTGACTTCAAGACACTCGATCTGTCTGATATACTTGAGAGGCTCAACACACATGAGTTCCAGCTATCTGAGAAAAGAGATATCTATGGCCCAAACTATGGCCGAACTCACGCTTTGAAGGCAAAAGTTGTTTCCTCATCTGAAGAAAAATCTGATTGCAGCTCAAGATCCACAAGACATTGAAGGAACTTGCTATGCTTGTGAAGAAGTTCCAGAAATTCACAAAGAAGAAAGGCTTCAGAAAGTCTTCACGATCCAGCTCAAGGAATGATGAAGCTTCCACCCATAATCACAAGAAGAGAACCTGCCACAAGTGCAAGAAACCCGGTCACTACATATCTGAGTGTCCACAGTGGGACAATGAGAAGAAGAAGAAAAGCAAGGAATATGATTCCGATGACAAGAAGAAGAAGAAATCCTCAAAGTCTTCTAAGTCTTCTTCCAAGTCTTCATCATACAAGAAGAGCTCATCCGCAAGGCTCGTGCTTTTGTTGGCAAGGAAATGGATTCAGAGGAGGAGTCTGCTTGAGGAGGCGGAGGTGGAGTCCGGAGAGGAGTCGACCTGGCGTTGCAAGTCCGGCTCTAGCCACGACCTCTCGTCGCCAAGTCCATCTTCAACATCAAGACAATGACTTCCACACCAACGCTGAAGCTAATGACGAAGATGATCCTACTCCCACCTATCGCTTCATGGCACGTGGTGCCAAGGTAAAATCATGATGCTTACTTTCCAACTTCAAGTGAAGATGACTCGATTGTGAATCCAAACCCAGCTACAAAACACTTGCTAAAATTGCAATCGAACAAGAAAAGGCTATGGAACATACTCAAAACTGTTAGACAAAAGTGATGACCTGTTGACGCTGAAATGACGCGCTCACGGTCCTTAGTTGATGACATAAAAATCTTCATGCTAAGTACCAAGAACTTGAAGGTCGCCATGAATCGCTCTCAACTACTTATGAAAGGCTCTCCTATGATTATCTTCAAAGGAAACAAGAGCTTGAGAAATTGAGAGCGGCTCATGAAGATCTTCAAAAGGTGAATGAGTCACTTCGCTCAATGATCGGTTTCGCTCGGGATGGATTTGAACCACCATGTCTAAAATGCATTGAGCGTGATAACGCTACATCTGTTCTTTGAATGTTCCATCGCTGCTCTTGTTTCATTGTCTTCACCTCTTCGATGCGGTTACTAACCCCTCTGCGGAGGATACCACCGATGTTCTTGATGAAAATGCTATGTTGAAGACATTGCTTGAAACAGGATGTACAAACGTTTGAAGGGACATCGGACTCTCTCGATGTCCTCAAAAGCGGTTCTCAACCGAAACCCTAGGAAAGAGGGTGTTGGGTTGAAAGGAAAATGAATGTCAATGGCTCGTCTTTGGAAGCTGGCGGTACCCCAAAACCACATGGGTTGCTGCAAAGGAACCTTCAGTCGATCCTTCCACTTTATCTGGCTTTACATGTGCTAATCCTATTATCATTGATGAATCCTTTGATGCAAACTATAAGCTGTTCAAAAATCAGAATGGTGAAGTGTTTGCCAGGTACATTGGTACTAACTGCAGGAATGGACCACCTATGAAGAAGATCTAGGTACCTAAGTAGTACATTGAGAATCTTCCTATGAATGTCGTCATGACACCACCAAGGAAGAAGACAAACCCCAGACCTATAGCTTCATGTGGCCCAAAGGCTTCATACAGATACAAGACTCACATGAGTCACCCTAACGCCAATGTTTTGTAGGGAAATCATGCTCAGACTTATGAATATGAGCGTGTATCTTTGAACCGCTATGTTCATAGGACTAAGAACTTTTCAGCTTATTCATATGAGTATCATTCATCTCCTGCAAGGCTATTTGCTAGGGCTTCAAAGCCAAAGTTCTCAGACGCTGCACTTAGACTCATCGCTTCTAAGCCACCACTGAAGATGTGGGTGGCAAAGAAGAACTAACTCTCTTTTGCAGAAAACGGTCTCCAGCCAGCAATCAATGGCGTCCGATACTATTGTTGGGGACCTAAAACTCATTTAGGACGCACGATAAAATGTCATTCTATATACTTCACATCTGAATCTCTTATCAGTCATACTATGTCCTAACTTTGATATAAGTCGTGATCGTCCCTATATGTGTCAAATGCTTATGCTTCACAACACTCTTGTGAAGCCTATCCTCCTAATCGCATTTGTAGGGTACATCACCAAAAGCTTTAGAATGGATTATGGATAGTGGATGCACAAATCATATATTTGGTGATCAAGTCTTCTCATGGACTCAACCTTACGTCCATCCAACAAGAGTCACATTACATTTGGTTGACCTTTGGTAAAAGCAAGGTATTGGGTCTAGGTAGAGTTGCAATCTCAAAGGATCAACACATGGATAAGTGATGCTTGTTGAATCCCTTGGTTTCAACTTAATGGCTGTCTCAATGCTTTGTGACTTGAACATGATTGTAATATTTGGCAAATATCGTTGCCTTGTACTAATGGAATCTGACAAATCTCTAGTCTTTGAAGGGTAACGAAAAGATGATCTATACATGGTAGATTTCTCGTGAGTCCACACTTGTCGTATGTCTTCTCACAAAATCTTCGTAATCTTTGGCTCTGCATCAAGGCTAGGACATGCCGGCATGAGGAACTTACACTCACTCGTCAAGAAGAAGCATGTCATTGGCATTGAGGATGTCAAGTTCAAAAAGGATCATCTGTGTGGTGCCTGTGAAGCTGGAAAGATGACAAGGGCAAAGCACCCTTCGAAGACAATCATGACAACATCACAACCCTTCCAACTGTTACACATGGACTTATTTGGACCTACTCACTACTCCACCCTCACAACAACTGCCTGTCTCTATGGCTTCGTCATTGTTGATGACTACTCAAGATACACATGGGTTCATATAATTCTTTACAAGACTGAAGTGCAAGATGTCTTCAGGTGCTTCGCAACTCGAGCAATGAACAATTATGGCGTGGAGATCAAGCACATCGAAGTGACAATGGCAATCAATTCAAGAACACTTGGACTTGATCTCAGATGGATACAATGGGAATCACTCATGAGTTCTCTGCTCCATACACACCTCAAAGAAATGGCATCGTTGGCGCAAAAATGAACCCTCATTGAGATGGCTCGAACAATGCTAGATGAGTACAAGACACCAAGAAAGTTACGGCTGAAGCTATTGATACAAAGATGTCACATCATCAACCGTGTGTACATCCATAAGCTTCGAACAAAACATCTTATGAGCTCCTTCTTCGCAAGAAGCCAAACGCCGCCATTACTTGAGTATTTGGAGCTAGATGTTTGGATCAAGGATCCCCATCACAAGTCAAAATTTGCACCTAAGGCTCACGAAGGCTTCATGCTTGGCTATGGAAAGGATTCACACTCCTACAGAGTCTTCAACCTCTATCTCTACAAAATCGTTGAAATTGTGGATGTGAAATTTGATGAAACCAATGGTTCACAGAGAGAGATTCTGCCAAGTACACTAGATGAAGCTCCTCCAAGCGAATCTATCAAGCTGATGGGAACTGATGAAATCATGCCCTCTGAAGCACAGCCTGAAGAGGAACTTATCATCTCTGCTCCAAGTCAACCTAAAGACAATGCACGGACCGAAGACAATCCTCCCAATGATGACAATGATCAGCGAGAGCAAAATCTTCGTCCGGTTCATCCTCGTGTTGCAAATGAAGTTCAAATAGAGAAGATAATTGACAGCATCAACGCACCTGGTCCGCTCACTCGATCAAGAGCAACACAGCTAGCAAACTTCTGTGGGCACTTTTCTTTTGTGTCAATATCAGAACCCAAGAAAATTGTTGAAGCTTTTATGGAACCTGAATGGATTCAAGCCATGCAAGAAGAACTTCAATAGTTCAGGCTGAATAATGTTTGGGAACTCGTCAAGCGACCTGACCCTCGCAAGCATAACATTATTGGAACAAAGTGGATATATCGAAACAAGCAAGATGAGCATGGTCAAGTCGTCAGAAACAAAGCACGTCTTGTGGCTCAAAGATATACTCAAGTTGAAGGAATTGACTTTGATGAAACATTTGCTCATGTTGCTAGGCTTGAAGCTATTCAGATACCGCTAGCCTCGCTAATCATCACAACATCTTGCTATATCAAATGGATGTAAAGAGTGCATTTCTCAATGGCAAGATTGAAGAAGAAGTATATGTCGCACAACCACCGGCTTTGAAGATCCAAAACATCCCGATATGGTGTACAAGCTAAACAAAGCAATCAGATGGCCTCAAACAAGCTCCTCGTGCCTGGTACGATACAATCAAAGACTTCCTGAAGAGCAAAGGCTTCAAACTTGGATCCCTCGATCCCACACTCTTCACGAAGACATACGATGGTGAACTGTTTGTGTGCCAAATATATGTGGATGACATAATCTTCGGCTACACCAACCAGAAGTATAGTGATGAGTTTGGGTACATGATGCAAGAGCAATATCAAATGTCCATGATGGGTGAGCTGAAGTTCTTCCTTGGTCTTCAAATTCTTCAGCAAAGAAATGGCATCTTCATATCTCAAGAAAAATACCTCAAAGATTGTCTGAAGAAGTTTGGAATGGAAGATTGCAAAGGCTACACGACGCCAATGCCAGCCAAACACCATCTTGGTCCCGACGACAATGGTAAAGAGTTCGATCAAAAGGTATACCGCTCCATGATTGGTTCTTTGCTTTATTTATGTGCATCTAGGCCAGATATTATGCTTAGTGTTTGCATGTGTGCTCGATTCCAAGCGGCACCAAAGGAATCGCATCACTTAGTTGTGAAGCGAATTCTTCGATATTTGGCTTACACCCCAACACTTGGATTATGGTATCCCAAGGGCTCTAAATTTGATTTGGTTGGATTCTCGGATGTTGATTATGCTGGTGACAAGGTGGATCGCAAGTCTACATCAGGCACATGTCATTTTCTTGGTCGATCACTTGTTTGTTGGTCTTCAAAGAAGCAGAACTGTGTATCACTCTCAACTACTGAATCTGAATACATTGTTCTTTGGATCTGTTGTGCTCAGCTTCTATGGATGAAGCAAACTCTCAAGGATTATGGCATCAACTCAAAACAAGTACCTCTTACTGCGACAACGAAAGTGCCATCAAAATAGCCAACAATCCAGTCCACACTCGAAGACAAAGCACATTGAAATTGTCCATCACTTTCTCGAGAGATCATGTTATGAAGAAAGATATCGATATCATTCACGCCAACACCAAGAGCAATCGCGATATCTTCACAAAGCCCTTGGATGAGAAAAGGTTTTGCAAGTTATGGTGTGAGCTAAATATCTTGGAATCCTCTAATGTCCTGTGATCAGGCACACATCCTAACACTTATGCATGTTGATGACTTAGATGTGCAACACACAAAGTAATGTATATCTTCAACCAATGAAGATTTACACTCTGAGTGTGAATACATTAACATGAAATTTGACTTCGGAGCGCCACGATAATTGTGCGCCTTGTCTGGGTCTAATACTTCCTATACGGTGGGTAACACCACCACCAACTTTCTCTGTTTGAAGTGTTTCACTCATGGCGTTATATTACAATATCTTCGCATTTGGTTTGTCTTCAGTTTCAATTTATCTTCATGATTTTCTACACTATGATGATTTGATGCTTTCTGATATATACATATACTAGTGTTCTGTCCTCTACAGCATTCACTTATAGCTATGTCTTCAAGATTGGATCTTTTGAACTAAGTGAATGTGATCGGACCCTAACCTCTCTATGCTTCCTATCTCAAACTCTATCTGTCCAAATCATATGCATTCTATTGAAACTGTCGAATGTCTTCTCTGCGTCCTAGTCAACAGAAGGCAAAGAGACAAACATTAAATCTGTTTTAAATGACTTATCTTTATTGTTGAAATCCGGAGAAGCCGGAACAACTCTCCGACATGCCTGGCGGGCGTGGGAACGTGGGACAACTCTGAGTATGTTGCATGCTTGCCACATACCCCTCAGATGTGAACCGCCAGGGGCACCAGCGTAATTGCGCTGTGTCTCTCACCTACTTATAAATACCTGTCCCCTGCGGTAAAGAAATCCTTCTTCCACCTCTCCACCTCCGTCAAAACCCTAGCGCCACCGCTAGCTCGCGACGACGCCGGCGACGAAGCGCTTAGCTGCCGCGACTTCTCCGACGCTGTCCTCACGCCGGCCGCGGACATCGTTCTCTCCGCCATCGCCGTAGGTGTCCTCCGTCGCCAAGTTAGGGCACGGTGGGCTGAACTGCTCGGTCTCCTATTCATCCCATCTAGTAGTTCATCATGCGGTAATTATAACTCTATTTTTACCACCTTTTTGATCTTCAAGATTCATTACTTTTACGAAAGTGGTTTACGCCTATTCAATGTTAGATCTATTCATGCTCATCTCATAACGCCTAGTCAATTCACTTAGATCTCTGTCTAGTTTGATTCCTCACTTGTACTTATTCATGGATTGGTACAAATCGGAACCAACTCACCTATATAAGTGAATGTCTTAGCATCATGAGGTCAATGTCTTCAAACCGATTTAACTTCAAAATCTTACGAGAATGCATATGACCTCTTCCCTTCCTCGCATCTCTAATGCTATCACAGTACATGTCCGTGGGAGAATCCCTTGGTTCTCATAGTCTGCATTCGTTTGTAGAATACTTACAACATCATATCAATTCTCCTGAAGCCAGTTCCTGCTTGGCCAGCAAGCGTAAGTCTCTGAAGCCTTTGAACGTATTGAAGCCATTCAGTTTGAAGTTCATGGCTGCAGAAAAATCAGCAAGGAAGGGTGGCAGACAGCGCAGAGAAGGAACATCCAAAGATATGCCTGATGACTTAGCAGAACTCTACAAGACTGATCCCGAGGAGAATTATCATCAGAGAAGGACGCGAATCCAATGGATTCGACGCTATTGGGCTGAGGAATGGTTCAAGTACAAGTTTGTGACAAAGGAATATGCAGAGAAGAATGCCACCAAGAGACCTTGGGGTGATATCCTCTATCGAGGCCTTCAACCCAAGAACAGAGCTGAAGCCATTGCTCAAGGCTTCTATCCTTGCATGGTTCATGGACCACAGCCTGAGAACGCCGATCCCACCTCACTACTCTGGTGTTGTGACGACTCTCTCTTTAAGCGCAACTACCAGTTCGCTGTGGCTTCGGCCAAGAAGAACAAGAAGTCCTTGGGCTTGGACTTCAACCCAGGTCCCTCTGCTCCCCGTGCTGACGGCTCCCGTGATGCTGATCCCAATGTGATCGGCCCCTTCTCCAACCTTGATGGCCTCATCACCTACACCGTGGTCCAAGGTGCCAGAGTAGATCACTCTGAAAATGATGCTGACTCCGATGAAGCCCCTGCTCCTCCTCCAAAGTCGCAGAAGCAAAAGAAGCCAAAGGCTTCAAGATCAGCTGCACCTCCGAAGACTTCTCGTGCAAAGCCACCGCCATTGCACCTCCACGAAGCCGATGTCACGATCGAAGATCAATCCCGTGTCTCCAAGAGAACGGAGAAGAAAAAGCAACTTGTCAGACCATCTGATCAAAGAGCCTTAACTCCTGCTGCCATTCTGCGTGAAGAACCCATTGATCTGTCAAGTGATGAAGATCTTGTTGATGATGCCCTTGAGCAGCTGATAAAGAGCAAGGAAGAAGCAGAAATCTTCAACAACTTGCCTCTCTTTGATGTGGCAATCATCCACGACTTCGTTGATGAGTGGTTCGACACCCCAATCTCAGCTTTGAAGATTTACACTTCCCATTGGCCTCGATGTAAGCCTTCAATGGTGCCATTGCTTCGAGCTAGCTCTTGCTCGGCGCATTGTTGAGCTCAAGAACAAGATTGATTATGAGAAGGCTCAATTCAAGAAGCATGTGGCCAAGCTAAGTGTTCAAGACGCCGAAACTTCAAAGTCATGCTACATGAGCTTAAAGAAGCTTTTCAAGAAGCGTGAAGAAGCTCGGGGCTCTCGAGAGCGCATGAAGAGTTTAGGCGATAAGTGTGTGCTCGCCACAATGAGGCCGAGAAGCGCAAGTCACTTGGCCGTCCCGCATTGACCCGGATGGCTGCAAAGAAGAAGAACAAGCTTCTGCCGAACAGCTGAACCTTCAAGCCAAGAAGCCCTCGCATTATCTTCCCAAGCAGCATGACTGGCTCGAAGCCAAAGGTCACCACAACCGCTTCAGAACAGAAGAAGACGAGGGTTGCCGAGGCTGAAGCCAGAAAGAGAAAGAACACTAAAGCCTCTGATGCCACTCCCTCCAAGAAGAAGCGCAAGACCAAGAAGACTAAGGCTGCTTCCACAGAGCCCTTAGTTGTTGAACCCATTTCTGTGGTTCGCCCAGCGTCAGAACATCAAGAACAAAGGTTGATAGTCCATGAGCCTGCTCCCACAGAGGCTCATGAAGCTGAAGATATTCCAGTAGCTGAACCCACCGCTGCTGAAGACTTTGGTCATGATGACAATGTAGCTGATGATGAAGTTCTTCCTCAGATCGAACATGACGTGGTATCATCGCATGTTCATACGAACAGCGAACTCATCAGCATTGGTCGTCCTCTGACGCCAATTGCTCAGGATGCATCATGGGTTGATCACCCACAACTACAAGACTCCCCTAGTACTCCCCAACAACAACAACAAGCTACACCCCCCGTGCAAGAAGAGGATGAAGAATTTGAGGCCCAGCCAACTCCATCTCCTAAGAAGTTGCCAGCATTTCGCAGGCTTCGCAAAGGACAAAGGCCTCAAGTCCCTCTGTCGAGCGTTCCAGAAGGAGAAGTGCAACGTTCACCTGTTGCACGTCAAGTATTTTCCGAACTGCTCCAACTGTGAATGTCTCCGAGTCTGAAGCACATCTCTTTGAAGACATTCCGCCGCATCACCGAGGAAAATCGAGAAGAAGTTCGTACCTACTCCCCAATAATTGAAGAAGAAGCGCCTCTGATCCGAACGTGCCTATGCCCGACCCTCCTGCTCGTCAAGAGGAGGTTGACAATGTTGAGGCTGCCACCGCTAACGCCAATGAAGCCAATGACGTAGTCATGGTGGACGCTAATGTGAGCTGCACCAACTAGTGTGCTCAAGCAAATGTGGCCACCGAACACGAAACCAATGAGGCTGCTGCACCAAGCTAATGAGACAACCGCTCCCGAAGCACTGATGTGCGACTGACGCCTCGCTTGTTGCCCTGCTCTGTTCCGCCACCAAGGCCTCACACAATTGAGCAAGCATACAAATATGGTCACTTACCATCGTCCGATGGACCATTCGGTGCCTCGCCATCGCCTCAGGACCTCAATTTGACTATCATGTTGAGCATAGGCCTCAGGTCCAAAAGCCAAAGCCTCGGTTGCCAAGGTTTCCAAGTACTACCAATTCACCAGGGTCCTTCAATGCAAATGGCTTCAAAAGCCACAATACCTTATTTTACAGCGCCAAGAACCCCTACTCCAAGCCAAGGATATCATCAGATCGGTTCGAGCTATCGTGAGAGAAGCTATTACTCATGCGTTCTATATGATCAAGGGCGATTTTCCTCATATGTGCCTTGACACCGGGCCATTGCTTGGATATGTCGTGCTTAGAAGAAGCACTTGATTGCTTTCATGATGTTTGGGTCTGCTCCACTTTGTGGCGGATAAAGAACATTGGAATGAAGAGCTATTGCTTCAATTCTATGCTACTCTACACATTCGCGGCTACAACAGAGACATCAAGACATGGGTTCTCGAGTGGATGATCGGAAATGTTCATCATGAAGCCAAAGCTATGGATATCATCGATCTTACTGGGCTAGCCACTCTGGAGAACTATATGAACTCGACCGTCGCCTACACCGCAATGTCAGAGAGAGTATCTTCCTCAAGCCGAACCCAATATGAGCCGATGTTGAGCATGATGAAGCCCTTGCCATCCGACGTGAATATCCAATGATTTCTTTGTTGAAGACCTTGAGTATCCGCCTCGCACCATATATCATATCATCGGCGAACTCTATGGCTGTCAAAGGACATTCATCGTGCCAAGCTTGAAGGAGCTATGAAGACTTTGGTCTTCTATATTCTCAATGGCATCACCTTCAACACTCAAGAATTCTTCATCGTGCAACTTGTCGCTTCGCTCGACCTATTTGGTCTGAAGTTTTATGCTCCCTGGGTCATGTGCCTCACCAAGAGACACTCATTTGTCAATTATCAGCCCTCTACTCGCAATCATATGATCTTTCTGCCAGAGGTTGATATGTCAGTTGAAGCTATATACTCTGACCCTGCCAAGAGGCCTCTTTGTCTTAAGAATGTCGAGCACCAAAGTTTCACTCAGCCTATTGAAGGTGTTCAAGCAGCGACACAAATCTATCCATTGGCTGGAAACACCCGTCTGCCTCATCGAGCACCCACTGAAGCCACTGAAAGCACCATTGCACCAAGGCCTCAGAAGCGTTCTCGCGTTCTCAATGACCGAGAACTTCTTGTGGCCCTTCATCAGAAATAGGATAAGCATCATTTCTGGCTCAAGAGACAGATGCAAAGCCTCTTGGTGGATGTCAATCGCATTCGCAACCTTGCCACCAAGAATGCCTTTGTTGCTCATGAAACTTGCCTACGATCATGGAAGAGTTTGACCCTACTCAGTGCTGAAGCTGATCTTCAAGACGATGGCTTCAATGAAAGATTCCAGTTTGATTCCACTCCTCCACGGACTGTCGTCTTACACCGCACTCCATCTCTTGAAGACTCTGAATATTCTTCTTCCGCGGCAACGGTAAATGCCAGAGTGATCGATGATGAAGATGATGCTACTTCACCACCTCCTCGCCATCACAGCGCGACGACATCGCACTAAGTTCATCTGCACCGCCAACCAACGACTACAACCCTGCTGCTTCACCTACTCATGATGACGAGTAGATGCTCTATGTCTTCAAACCTTTTTGGTCCTTACTGACAAAAGGGGGAGAAGCTTATGAGTTGATAGTCTTCAAGCGGGTTCATATGGGCGGTTGCATTATATTTTGCTCCGTGCTTACAACTCTTGCCTTTTGAAACATTTGGTTCTCTGAGTTGTAACACCTAAACTTGATGGTCGTCTTCTACTTATTTGCTTTACTGTGATGCGATGATAAATTCCGCATGTGCGATGATAACTTCCGCACTTAGATCATTCTGCCAAACGTCCATTTTCATTATGCATGTCATTCTACTTGCTATATCATTTCATGCATGATGAATTATCTTCATAAGTTGAAGTGGATCTCCACAAGTACAACTCGCCATGTGCATTTGCATTCCAAAAGCAAATTACTTATATGCACATCTTCGTGGGGAGCCCTTGCAACTTATGAAGACAATTCCTATCCTTACAATTTCACATACTTTATCCCGTTGAAAACTTCAACGGCTTTGTCATCAATCACCAAAAGGGGAGATTGTAAGTGCATCTAGTGCCACCCCTAGTTGGTTTTGGAGTATTGACGACAAAGTTGGTTGAGGGACTAATGCGTTTGTGAGAATTGCAAGATAACGCAGGTAGTGTCCCTCATCGATTCGGTTTACCTATCGGAGATGACCCCTAAAAATGTATGAAGACATTGAAGACAATGATGGTATGAGAAGATATTCATATTGAAGACTATGACATGAGAAGACATTGTGTGAAGACTATGGAGCGCTTGAAGACCGTGTGGTTTCGTTGTTTCCTTTTCTTCTTTGTTGAGTCATAGGAACCACCGTCTTCGTTAAGTGGGGTCCAAGTGAACTAAGTCGAGTGGTCAAGTGATGCTCAACTCAAATCCTATGTCTTCGAGTGAAGACAATGAGAGCAAACCTTATCCAGAGTGGATGAGTCGACTTTGCTTGTAGCCCAAGTAAAGTTGTCGCGTGTGTTTGAAATCGACCGTTGGAACACGTGTCGGTTCCTTAGTGACCAGGTCATTTTGGACAAATCAGGTCGGGTTGCCTAGTGGCTATAAATAGCCCACCCCTACACCATAAACCGGTGGTCTGCTCGAGAGTTTGTGCACGGCTTTTGTCATTTGAGAGCAACCCACCTCAAGCATTTGAGAGAGAAATCCTTGCGAGGACAAAGCCCAAACACCCGAGCCAAAGAGTGTTAGGCATCATCAAGTCTTTCTGTCATGTGACCAAGACTTATTACACTTGAGGACTGTGAATCCTCCGGCGGTTAGGCATCGCGTTCGAGCATCCAAGAGTCATTGTGGATTGCCGATGAACGAAGTCTGTGAAGGTTTGGAAGTCTCCTTGAAGACTTACGAGTGATTGGGCAAGGACCGGGTGTCCTTAGCTCAAGGGGAATAAGGTGAAGACACGGTCTTCGAGTTAAATCTCAGCCTCCCTAACTGACGTCAGCTTGTCACAACAACTGGAACCGGTCCAACAAATCTGTGTCTTCAACAAGCAACTGGTTCTATCCCTTCCCAACCTTACTTAAGTTTGTCTTCGAGAAGTCATTGCCTATCTGTGTATCTGTTTGACTTCATTGCTTGACTACTACTGTTGATTGGCTTCATACTATTTTCTATCCTGATCCTTACTACCTAGCTGCTATTAGTCATGTACTTTCTCATCATTGCATACTTGACTATGGCTTGCTTAGGGTAGTTTATCTTCCGCTGCATAACAATTGGCTCATTTCTGTTGTTTCTCTTTGAAACTTCCGAGTTTTGAAGACTTTCATAAAAATCGCCTATTCACCCTCCCTCCCCTCTAGTCGATACTAGCACTTTCAGTATTCATAATTTTCACTCAATATATGGACGCCCATATAATCCCAACCTTTCCGCTGCACGTTCCCCACTATCCTCGCTTCCCCAAATCATTCTCTGCCAACTATGGGTGATTTTTAGGTCTACAGTTCGTTCCAATTCTCCCTCCTTCCTGCATCTCCTCTTCCTCAAATTCTTCCTCCATCTTTAGAATTTGATTTGTTTATGATGTTCTTCGTGCTCACAAAAAAATGCAAGTTTTGTACATGGACAAATTTGAGCAACATACTTTCTATTCTTGTTGCTTCCTGCTCACCTGATTGACTTCTGGATCGATTTGAAACTGGGATTTTGGGTTTCTTGATTTTCTCATGACATTCGTTTTCCTGTCAGAGCAGACACATTAGTTTCTTGTTCCTTCTGAGAGATATAGGAAGATTTTGAAATTTTATGATGCTCTGACCATCTGAAGTGTGGTGTGAAGGTTTTAACTGTTCCTACTCTATTTGGCATACAACAACCTTCCAGGCAAGATGTGATTATATCATCAAAGGGTGTCAAATTCCAGGACCATATTATTATTGTTTTCTTCAGATCTTGTATTTACCAAGAACCTGCGTGCGCTGAGATCAGTCGTGGATGGTTTCAATCTATGCATCTTCATGGCTGGGAGAATGAAAAATCTTCACTACAAAAGGTATTCAAGAACATCAGTGTTAAACTGTTAATCACAGGAAATAGCCAAACTGGTTAGGATGTCGTGCAAGCACCAGGAAAACTGAGCGGCCTTTTTCATCAATTACAAAAAAAACATAAAAAGGTAACATTTTCTTTCTTAATTTTTATCCAGGTTGGAGAAAACTCAAGTACTGATGGGACTATTAGGTGTTCGGTTTGGTCGAAGCTCTGATTTGTACAATAGACGGTGCATGGGAGAAACTGAAAGATTGAGGAGAATCTGTACATGGCTTTGGCTGATGAAGCTGACTTGCACTCACCAGCTGTGTTACCAAATGACATGCCAAATATTCTGGTGAGAATTACTCCAAATATACATGGAGTAAAGATCTCCGAATATATATGGAGTAAATTATTAATGATGCGAGTTATTCTGAATATATATGTTGTGAATATTAAGAAATATCCTTTGATTTTGCGTTCATAATGTAGAAATGTCCTCTAAACTGATAGGTGGTTAGTAGTTTTCTAGGCTTACTGCGGCCTGATTCTTCAAGAGGAGTTCATGGTGCTATTAAGACAACATACTGTAAATCTGTAAACAGTTATTACAAGCATATTTAAATAGGAAACTACTCTAATGGCTTACCTCCTACAAATATGTGTCCATGCATCTACAGGGAAGTCAAAGCATGTTGTAACATGTTTGTCCAACGAAGTCTAACACACATAAGGTTCAGGCTAAGAAGACGTAGGTCACACATGAAAATATTGGTGAAGGACTTTTACGGATCATTTATCCACAAGGCTCTACCAACTTCACAATACATAGTTCAGTTCATGTCCAATTGCAAATCTAACTTGCGGGGTTTGTGTCTCCATATATTTACAAAATATCCTATATAACTAGCATGTTTCGTTTATTCATATACTTGCAAAAGTTCCTACCATTTTATATAAAAAATGAACGGGCGCGGCAACGCGCGCCGGCATGATCTAATTGGATTAATGACTCGAGTGTTCTGCAGGTGAAGGAGGAAGAAAAGGTGGAACTGCAACACGGCGCAAAGCTGCTGGAACAAGTCGCCAGTGAGATCTTCCAAGCGCGAGGAGGATGGGCATCCTGGGTCCCGACGATTGGAAGATAAAATAGAGAATGGAATAGTACCAGAGAGGATATGGTGGAGGAATTACTCTTGTATAAAACTTGAGGGGTGTTTCGTTATCTGTAATAAAAATAAAAATGGGAAGAGATGGTTAGAAGAGAGGTGGTTTTGGGAGATGAGGGGTGTTAAGGCTGTAATAAAAATGTTATATGGTTTCGTTAATGAAATCGGGGAATCCCTTTAATAAAAAAAATCTTGTTGGCCGCGACGGCTTATATAGAGTAGGAAAAAAGGTGGAGAGGGTTCCAGGCAATGGTTAGCTTGGATGGCAAGCAAGAAGACGGAGGCGGTGGCACGGACCCCTCGGCGACACGTCTGAACAGATGGGCGCGTGACGGGGCCACGGTTGGGTGGAGGTGGACCAGCCGCGGCACGTATGGGCGCGAGCCGTGGCACGGGATTGGTGTGGGTCGTCCTTTCTGGACGCGGTTGTTGACCCGGGTCGGTGGCGCGTGCGAACGCCGCGGCCTTCCTTTTCACTGTTCCGCTAAACCCTTTCCCTCCCGTAGAGAGAGAGAGCAACGCCGATGAAAGCTGCCTTTTGCCCTGCGTGCGTTGCGTTGATGCTTCTAGTCCCCAAAAAATAGGATCTTCTTGAAATGTAAAGGCAGAAACAAGGTGGATCGGACGTGTAGCTTGCCATGCTTGTGAAGTTACTCTACATAGCTGATGGAATGGGAATGGGGACGAGTCAGCATTTCGGCGAAGGTTCAGTCAGGCGTTCAATGTTTTCGGTCTATTTCTTCGATGGCGACGTCTCGGAAAAAAGCAGTCAAGCACGTAAGAGTAACTCATAATCCTCTGTCACGATTAGACTAATACTAATACCGGAGGCGAGCAGAGTAGAGTAGTCTGGAGCAAAGCAAAGTTGCACCCAGACGCAAGAAAGAATCTGAAAAGGTGCGCGCGCGCGTACGTGGTGACTGGTGGCAGCCACGCACGGGCCACTCACCCGTGCCTGCCTCTTCCCACGCCCTTGTCAGTCACTCGGTCGGCCGGAGGTCTGGTTCCCCTCGTCGGTCGGGGATCTCCTACAAAACCTCCCCGCACGCCGCGGCCTCCCTCCGTTTTCATCCGCAGCCTGGAGTGAACACACCAGTCGCTAGTCCAAGTTCCATTTGCCCGGTCCGTCCGTCCTCGGTTTGACTCCGGGAGCCAAAAACCAAAATCCACGCCTGGACTCGCGAGGATTTGGTTTGGGGGCTTTGATTTTCTCCGCCCGTTTTAGCCGACGCTGACCGAGACAACACCGGCCCTCCCCACACAAAACCGACTGCCCGCGCCGCGATCGGCACAGCAGCACCCAAAACCCACCGTCTCCGCCTCCGCACCCGATTTTGAACCGCCCACCCAACCCAAACCTTCCTCCTCCCCTTTGCAAGGGTGGGGAAAAGAAACCGCCGCGGGAGGCCCGGGGAAGGAAGGAAACGGCGAGCGCGGCGATCCATCGGGCTACGGCGGCGATGGAGCGGTGCCATCCGTCCGAGGTGTACGAGCTCTTCGTCCGGCACATGAACACCCCGAGGTGAGTAGAGTGGGCGCGCGGGGGGGATTCCAGTCTGGCGACGCGCTTCTTTCTTGGTTCTTGCGTCGATTTCGGGCGGTTTGGTGAGCGTTTGCGCGGCGGTGCAGGGTGGTGGTGGACAACGGGGTGTGCGAGACGGCGACGCTGGTGCAGGTGCACAGCGCGCGGAAGCACGGCGTGCTGCTGGAGGCCGTGGCCGCGCTGTCGGACCACGGCGTCTGCGTCCGGAAGGGGTACATCTCCTCCGACGACGGCCGGTGGTTCATGGACGTCTTCCACGTCACCGACGCCGCGGGCTGCAAGGTCGCCGACGCCGACAAGCTGCTCGTCCGGCTCGAGTCCTCGCTCGCCGCCGCGGCGGCCGCGGCCGACGCATTGCCGCGCCCGGCGGGGTGCGAACCGCCCGCGGAGGCGCTCTGCCTGCTCGAGCTCATCGGCGTCGACCGCCCGGGTCTCCTCTCGGAGGTGTTCGCCGTGCTGCACGACCTGCGCTGCAGCACCGTGGACGCCAAGGCGTGGACGCACGGCGGCCGCGTCGCCGCCCTGGTGTTCGTCCGCGACGAGGACACCGGCGCGCCCATCCACGACGCGGCCCGGATCAGGCGCATCGAGTCCCGGCTCAGGCACGTCCTCCGCGGCGGCGCGCGCGGCGCCAGGACGGTCCTGCTCGACGCGGCGGCGGTCGGCAACCTGGACCGGAGGCTCCACCAGCTGCTGAGCGAGGACAGGGAGGCCGACCTCCGCGCCCCCGCGGAGGGGCCGACGCCGACGCCGACGGGGACGGCGGTGGCGGTGCAGGAGTGGGGGGAGAGGGGGTACTCGGTGGTGACCGTGAGCTGCCGCGACCGGCCGAAGCTGCTGTTCGACGTCGTCTGCACCTTGACAGACCTGGACTACGTGGTCTACCACGGCACCTTCGACACCGACGGCGATCACGCGCAGCAGGTGAGGCCTCTCGCAGCTTCTTGTTCAATCGATATACAGTACAGGATTTTTGCTCTAGAACATAGAACAGGTTGTGTGCCCCGTATTTCGGGGAGCTTTAAATTCCCCTCTTGATAGTTCTTGGCCCGGGCTTCCATCAATCTGTTGTCCTCATTGGTTACTCTGATTAATTCAATTTTAACACAGTTCTTATATTGGCTCCAAACTACTCTGAGCGGGCAAAAGGTTCAAATGGGATCAGCTTTTCCCTGTCATGAAATGGGATTAAGTTTCACCTCAATCACATCACAGGCACTGTAGGAATATCTCGTAAAATTGCAATTGTTATCATACAGTGTGATTTAACTAAGACCTTGTCGAAATGTTCATCTCCTATACAAGAAAGAAAAGAATTCAGATTACTCCATGTAGTAATTGCTATGATCTGATTTCCGTTTGCTTTGGCTTGGGCGCAGGAATTCTACATCAGGCGGGTGGACGGGCGGGCGATCAGCTCGGAGGGCGAGAGGCAGCGGGTGATCCAATGCCTGCAAGCGGCGATCGAGAGGCGCGCGTCCGAGGTACGTCCGTCCGTCCGTCCCGATTGAATATCTCCTTTCCTTGCCCTCCATGCCACGCCACCCTGGACAAAAAAGCACCCGATCCCCCACCAGAGAGTCCCTTTCCGCCCAACTTTCCACTTGAGCGCCATGTGTTCGGCCGAAAACCCCACCGCCGCCGACTAACGCGATCCTCCTCCTCTTTCACAGGGCGTGAGGCTGGAGCTGCGCATCTCCGACCGCCGCGGGCTGCTGGCCTACGTGACGCGCGTGTTCCGGGAGAACAGCCTCTCGGTCACGCACGCCGAGATCACCACCCGGGGCGACATGGCGGTGAACGTCTTCCACGTCACGGACGTGGCCGGCCGCCCCGCCGACCCCAAGACCATCGACGAGGTCATCCACGGGGTCGGCACCGAGAGCCTCCGCGTGGACGAGGAGCGGTGGCCCCGCCTCTGCTCGACGGAGGGGGACGCCGGCGGCGGCGGCGGCGCAGGCGCTGGCCTGTTCTCGCTCGGCAGCCTGGTGAAGAAGAATCTCTACAACCTCGGCCTCATCAGATCCTGCTCCTGAAGGGCCGGAGGAGGACGCGTGTCGGACGGGATGCTTTGTGTGAATACGGGACGGTACAGGGGCTAGTTTGTAAATTAAGTAGGTCTTCTTTTTCTAGGTCTAGCGGTTACGTGTACATAGCAGACACGAGGAAGTTGCTGCTGGTGGTGGGTCGTGTATGTACGTATGTTCCGTTTACGTGCAAGTAGACAAATAGACCGATGTAAATAGGGTTGTACATATACTAGTATGGTCTACTAGTGCTTTAGTAGTTCCTTGTACCAGCTGTTTTAGACGTGCACAAATCAAGCAAATTAAGCTGCCGATCTCGTAAAAAAAAGACATTTGGATTAAATACCTGAAAATCATATGTTGCCCATATAAAACTTTGTCGAGTCGTATGAATTTTGCAAACTTGAGTGTTTGGTTCACGGGAATAAGAAAAACACAAGAATCTTATAATAGAAGGAAAAAACAGGAATCCTAATGAAGAGTGTCAAAACAAAATCAAACCACATGAAAAGATACAATTAGCATGTTATTATGCTACTAAGGATCTCAGCCTCTGCATAGAAATTTGAAAAAGAGGTTCTGGTAGATTCTAAAATTCATGCTTTTTCTTCTTTCTGAAACTGAGGTCAAAGAAAAATTCCTTCACTTTTCTTTTCTTTTGAACCAAATGAGCCCTTAAAGAGCTGAAGTATTCATTTTCAATAGTGTGCGATGGAGCTGCTATGTTTGCAGGTGCTTGGCCCATAAGAGCAGAGCTAGCCATCCATAAACGCATAGCTCGTGCCACACCCCGAATCTGAAAAGCCTCATAGAGGAATCAAGTAGCTTACCCTTCATATAATGTAACTGAACATTTCAAACTGCAATGACGCCACAAGATTTTCAAGGCGCTGCCATGTGTCAAAACAAGAAAAACGCCACAGACCGGCATTATGAAAAGTCCAAATGTAGGCCAAAAGGGATTAATCAACGGAGTGTGACGATGGATTCGACACGATTTTGTTTTGTTTGAACTTTGCAGCCACCGATCCTCCACCGCGACAAGAAACCCTGCAGAAAAGTTCACTTCTCTATCCAGCAGCGATTCATTCGCTGTGTTTCAGTATCAACAATAGAAAAGGCACTTGACTTGGCCACAGCCGCGCTACAAAATCGACTTGCGGCAGGCCAGTGATCCACGAGGCGTCCATGCGTGACATCTGAGATCAGGCTCACGAGTCACGACCCTGTCTGTCCCCGGAAAAAGAAACATACCAGCCAGCCGACCACGTATGCAACCCTTTCGTGCCTCGCTTTCACGAGAATTTTCGCCATTCGCCTCGGTCTCAAAGGCACCAACAATTACTTGTATAACCAACACACAAAGGGCGTGGAATTCTTTGTGGCGAGCTAGGACGCCGACGCCGACGGTCGCCCGAAACCAGCCAGCCAGATCATGCAGAAGAAGCAAAAGGATCTGATGGAGAGTGGATGCCAGAGGACCCAACCACCACCGACCTACCGCCCCAACCGCCGTTGATCGAACCAGAAGCACGCTTGGCACAGTGGTGGTAGTACCGACGAAACGATACGCCCGCGATTGCTTACTGGGCGACGAAAAGGACCGGTTAACAGAGAAGTTTATTTCGTCGCTCGAGATCTGAGATGGCGCTGGTTTGGTTTGGTTTGGTTTGGTGGGGGCAAGCCGTTGGTTTCCTCGTCACTGGATCGGATCCGGGCGAGGACGACCGGTGGTTGCGGCGTCCGTCAGTCCACGGGGAGCAAAACGTGCGGGAATTTACAGCTAGCATGAGTGAGGAAATGGGTTTGTCACGTCGGCAGCCATCGTTACCGTTTAATTAATCAATCAACCACAAGTTGACAACTGGGTGAAAGGCCTCTCTGCAAATTGCAATGGATCGTACGTACCACTGTCATGGTTGGTTACCAACTCAAAAAATGTAAAATCATGGCTGGTTACCATCAGCGGATTGCGTTGATAGAATAGGCCTGCTCTTTACGTTGGGGGAAACCGTTCGTACTGGGGATGGGTGGCATTGAGTGGCAGTGTGGAGGGGCTCCTGGCGTAGTGTCGGCCCAGATCTGAAGTGGCCCGGCATGTCTATCAGCTTGTCGTCCAGCTGCAGGGGTTTTGGTCTCCACCGGATACTTGGTGCACATGTTGCGTATGCAACCTGCTTTTGCCTACCTACTATCTAGGCGGCGAGGACGACGCCATTGCTGGCTTCGATTTCGACAAGGATGCTCAAGCCGCTCGCTTCTTGTCTGGCCCTCAAGAGGAGTGTACTCCAGAACTTGCTAGCAATCAATTCCCGGGGGCCTTCAAAATGACAGCTCCACAACTTCATGTGCCTTGGCCAGGATGGGATCAACAAGTTACTAGTACTCATTATGCGACAGCTAATGCTAAACCCTCTCAGGAAAGTATGTTGCCTAGCAGATTGTTTGGAAGCATCAAACAGATGCACTGCGTGCTATGAAAGAATGGTTCTTCCCCAACCCGCTAAAGCAGGGCTGGACAAGGGCATTATATATACAGGGCCGTAACCGATCTGTAGTAGGTATGTACAAAAGAATTTGTGGCCATTTGCCAGCTTATCATGAAGTGATGAAGGCGTGGTTCACACAACCAGTTACGACAGCGCACGAGCAAGCATCAACTATTTTTTGTCAGTTTTTTTCTTCCTTTTTCGAGCCTACACTGGGTCACTGCTTCGAGGTATTATCCTTACGGGAAGGCCGGCCGGCATGCTGTCATACGCATCAGCTGCTACGCCGGGCCGTTCATCGGTGAAATGAAGACCCAGCCCGTCCTCGATGTAGGAGTCGTCCATATACCTCGTCTTGGACAAGGCTTGAGGATTTCTCCAGCTCCTGGTGCTGCTGCTTCTGTTGTCGCCCTGCTCCAGATCACCCTCGCTTCCCTCTGATATTTCGTCACTGTGATGGCTGGAATGACTATTGCCTGCCATATTATGATATCCAAATGCTGGAGGCTCGAGAAAACTGCCTTGCGGATCACTGGAAGATGCAGGGGCCTGGTTCCACCAGTTGTTGCCTGTGGAACTGTCTTCGTTACCGTTGTGCTTTGTAGGAGCATGCCGGAACAAAGTGCTTGATGTAGATGCTCCCATGTGACTCTGAACCCTTCCGTACAGATCAGAGTAATAATCTTCATCTTCTTCAATTTCAGATGTTTCCCTTGCTAGCTGACTTGCGTTCTGACCAGCCTCAAGGGATGCTTCGTCAATATGGGGAGCTTCAGCTCTATCCAACTGTGGTGAATGGCACATGTAATACCAATCCAGAATATACGGGTGAATTCTTTGATCTGTGTCCAGCAATCCTAAGGGATCCAAGTTATAACCAGCAGGCGGGAAGGCCTCTGCATGGTTACGGATAATACTTGGGAGCAGTTGATGGAAGATATCATCCCTTTGACCTGTACTATCCACAAAGCCTGATGCTTCCATTGCCTGATACTGCGCAACAGCTTGTTGACGTATTTGTCTTTCCTTGAACTTCTGTAGGTTATGTAAGAATTGTTTGCCGTCTGCATTTGATGCCAATGATGGATAAACACTCTGAAAACTGCAAACAATTATGTAATACTATTAGACTTCAATCTTGTTGTTAACTGTTGGTGTTATGTGTGTCAGTTTGAATGGTGGACTAATTAGGAAAAAGGATGATACTAGCTTCGAAAATTACAGGATCAGTGCTATCTATACCTCTGCACTGTCCCACTACAACCATAAGGTAACACTAACAAAATAACAGCGTTTTTTGGGGGGTAATACTAACAGAATTATAACATGGTTGCAAGATATACAAGAATAAAAATTAGTATATCATGTCTTAGGAGAAAAGCACTCTCTGCTATATTGGATTGCCTCAAATTTAACGAAGTGTTGAAAATACACACTGTTTTAACAAGTTAGCTAACATTTTCCATATTCTGCAGAATTTAGACAGATTTTTTTTAAAGGATCAACATCTTAGCTTAGTTTTTATTTAGGGGTTTGTTGTGCTGTGCCCCCAGCAAGACTTATTTAGTTTCGTTGTCGCACTCAGTTCGTTTGTGTGCTTGAACCTTAAACGCTGGATATTGCCTGATGTTGGTGTGCGCGGTTGTTCGTCGAGAATGGGACTCCAGAGGAAATGCATACTTCCAAGAAAATAACTCCTTAAATAAACCATTTTTTGGCGGGAAAACCAAGCTAGTAAGAAGCATGTGAAGTGCTTGAAAGTATAATTTACCTTAAGAATGACTTCTCCATTTTCCCTTGGGAGCTCCTCAGGTTTTTAGGTGCATCAAATGGAGAACCATAGTTCTTATTGCCGTGTCTTCTGAAGTCAAACACGCTTAAACTATTGAAACACAGCAAAGCAAATGTTAAGTGTTGCAGAGGCTCAACAAAGATACAAAGATAGATGGTCTGAACATAAATTCCGAAGAGACTTCAGCAACTGACCTGCATACATCTCCCACTCCATCTACATAAATTGTGAAGTCCGATATGAAGTGCAGAATGTCATCAACACGCTGTAAATTTATAAGAATTCACAGCTGTTACAAAACTGTAGAGAAACACATTCACCGAGCTAGATCAGACCATTACCTTTGGTACCTCAATAATGAGCAAGTAAGGAGTGATGAAAATGGACACCATCTCTTCTAATAGCATTACTATGGTATACTGCATTCACAAAATAACAGGACACTTCTCAGAGCTATAATAGAAAAGAGAACACACATAGCCAATACAAAAATATCCTGGACCTCAACCACTGACGAAAATCTAATGCAGATGGCAGATGATATCTACTCCCTCCGTTCCCAAATATAAGTCTTTTTAGAGATTCTAACAAGTGACTACATACGGAGCAAAAAGGGTGAATCTACACTATAAAATATGTCTACATACATCCGTATGTTGTAGTCCATTAAAATGTCTAAAAAGACTTATATTTAGGAACGGAGGAAGTAGGAAGCAAACGACTTCGTTGAGTCCTGTTAATCTAAACACCAAAACTAACCTTTTTTTAGATGTATCACTCTTTAACTGAAAGAGATGAAAAAAACTTGAAAGCTCAAGATTGTCATCACTCATCAGGGAAAAATATCATTTATATATTCACCTATTAATTAATTTAACTGTCCCATGCTAGAAAATAAACTTTTAACTATTTTTTTTGTCAAAAGCTAAATGCCCACATGAGTATCATCTTAATCAAAACAGCACTATAGCTGAATTCAGGTACCTGAAATAGTGTTTCAAATTCTTTCCGAACCAGTTCACTGCTCTCTTTACCACGCCACCGCTTCGGCATGTAATGGGTTTGCTGGACAACGAGGCACATAGCCCCTTCTGGGTCAATTACTTGAAGCTCATCAGCCACTACTTTTCGACTTATAGCTGCTATTGTTCCAAAAACAATAGTATACCAGAATAGATTCCTTCCGAAAATCTTCAAAAGTTATGGATGTGAAATTTTAGAAGGTGCATAAAATGCAAGTAAGAGAAAGGCAAAAGGTGCCGACAAAGAACTTACATGACCCTCGAGAATGGATTCGCCCAGAAACCCCATAATTATAAGAGCACCAGCCAAACCACCAGAAACAAAAGATACAAATTTTGCTATGATAGAAATCAGTGGCGTAGGAAATTGCTTCAAGTAATTCAACGAATGCACAGCACTGTTGTTCATCCTATGTCTGAAGAAATGGTCTACCTGAAATTATTATAAGCAGTTGAGTTTTAGAGACAACCAAGGTAAACAGAATAGTATATATAGCCCTCAACAGACAAGTTGCTTGCAGCTAATATGAGGCTTGTTAGCCACATAAATCATGAAAATAAGAGGTAAATGTTGTCAAACATTCATTTAAATTAGTCAATAGTAGTAGTAGTAGTGACTAGAACTAATGAGTTTTGAATGAGAAGCTACCTCATTATACTCCCTGAAAATCCACCTTGATAAATTTGACCATCTTCTGGATGATGCTGTACTGGGATGATTATAAATTTCTTCAGCATGCCTCAGAATGAGGTACACCAATGGGAAAATCACAAGGCAGGGCGACAGGATCAACATTGCAATGCCAACAAATACTAGTCGTTTTTTCAATGCAGCTGGGCTTGCTAGAAAATCTTTTCGAACGCAGAATTTACTGCAAAGCAAAGAATACAGGTATTCAGTGCAAGTAACTAAAGTTCGACAATAGAGAAAACTCCCTTAACCAAACAAAATCTATGGAACCATCCAAAAGCAATGTGTGGGTTCTTGCTAAAGCTTCACGGTGGATGACATGCAGACTGGAAGCTGCGGAAATATCACGAGTACATATGCATCTGTAGCCTGTAGGTGCTAACATCTAAGGCAATGTATCTTTTGCATCGTGACCACTTGGTGCATCCTTGTATCCCCTCAATCCAAGCCTTAACCTTGCACAAGGGGATGGATAAATACACAATAGGAATATGATGCATAGGATGTTGTCACACGAGCTGCTGGGTGAGATCTGAACCAGTGAATAGAAGTTGGATTCATCATAAATTACTACATGAATTGACAAATAATTGACCTAAATAAATAAGGTGTTCTGTATCTGGCTATCTAGAAAATTATCTGTAAAGCAATAAAGCTTGGGACTATATACTGCATCAGTAACTACATATTTGGTAGCCGGTAACCAATTATTGTACTATATATGGCTAGTTGAGCAGGCAGTGGCTTAACAGCTTACATGGATTGATCAAGGGCGTGTTTGCTTGCTTGAGCTTATATAAAAAGCAGGAGCACAGTGTAGAAAAGCAAATACAAGCATGATCAACCAGATGGTGAAAAAAAAATTAGCCGAACAAATAGTATTGTAATAGTTATTACTCGTTCAAAGAAACACATTACTAAAGAGTAATCAATGCTTAAAAATACTGAAGTACAAGTTTACCTGTCAAACATACTCTGGAAGATGCACCAATTTAAGGTCCATTCTAGGGCTTTTGGAAGTATCACATGATTTCTCCTGTCATGTACATGAGATTTGACAGTTGGGCCGGCACCAGGAAGCCAAGGACGAATTGGAAATGAGATAATGCCTTTATTCACCATCCCTATCAAGTAATTTTCTTTCCTCATTATTCTCATGATAATATCATGCTCCGAGAGATCCCTAACAACACAGAGTTTTTTAGATTTTTGTAGCAGGACAACCTTCTCAATTATTCTGGGCCATGATATCGTCTGGATCTCAAGATCTGTGATCTTAAGGCTACAAAAGAAAAACAAGGGTAAAGTTATAAATTGTTGTGGGCACACACACACACACACACACACACACACATATGCATGTGCGGTAAGCTGGATATTACCTATTATAGTAGAAGTCACGTGCATTCAGTGTACTTTTCAGTTGTACAAAGAACTTGAGGAAGTTGATAAGTCCATATGTTACCAATATAATCATTGATCCAACAGTGACCATTTTAGGAAATGTAAAGGGTACTAATGGATTATGCTTGATGGCTGCCATCAGATCACATGGTTTTTCTCCAGACTCGAGTGCCTCCACACCACATTTCAAGTGGCCGATGGCATTCCAATCAACATATAAAAAGAAGAAGCCAATACAGCACACCGTAAACAGTACATTAAGGATCTCGATTATCCATTTGGTAACGATACACCTTAGTCCTTTCGCGCAGAAATATTCATAAAGCCTTTCGAAGAAAATATCCAGGTCAGGAATAGGTTCTTCCTTGACGCCTTCACCATGGAGAAGTCCAGACGGGCTCTCACTTCCAGAACTTGGCAACCTTCGGTAGTCCGACAACTCAATTTCAGGTGGAATATCAATGAGCAGTTGTGCTGATAATGGTGATTCTCTTCTCCAAGGCCACTTAAATAATGTTTGTGAATTTGTGTCCTTCGAAGGGAAGGACATCATTCATGAAAAGGAAAGCCAATGCCAATTGGAATCCTTGCCATGCCACAGGAAATGGCCTATAAAGAGAACGAAGAGGATGTTAATGACTCACATTTTGAGGAAATGCCTGAAGATCTACAGGCTACATGTATGGTAAATCAAAGAAACTGAAGTAATGTCATACGCAAGCAATATTTTCCCCGCCTGGACAAACCCAAGGGGTGCTCTGGACAAGCTTAATAAGGCAGGTATATTGGAAAATCATTGCAAACACAGTGAACATAAAAGCATCAAACAGTTAGGCGCAAATCAAATTAACCAATATTAAGCTTATAAACACCGATCAGCAACGATATATGCTGCCAAATTAAGGAATCAACCGCCGCCAAGAGGCCCAGCGTAATCGCACTATCTCCTCCCACGTATTCTGTGTTATCATCAGCGGAGCAACCCGGTTCTCTGCACCTCAAGGTCGGCAGCTAAACAACACGTTTGAGCTAACTTGTGGCAAAATCACTACAGCACAGCGCCCGAACCACCATATAAAGCATGATCATCACAACCACCAAAGCTTTCCCCCGGCCAACAGCAAACACCCAAACCTAGATCAACTGGTTTGCTAGAGCTCGGTTTCATCTCATAATAAATCGTAATAAAATAAATAAATAGAAAAAGAGTCGTGAGCGGATAAGAGGGAGGGGCGGAGTCCAGCACCGACCTGATGGGCACCGGCGGCGCCGGCGCGCCGGCGCGACGGAGGGCGGGTTGCGTGAGGAGGAGGCGGCGGCGGCGACGGCGGCGGGGCGAGGGTTTCGCGGGAGGAGGAGGTGACTTGCGGTGGACTGCGGCTCGTCTGGTTTGGAAGGGGAATCGGACGCACGGGGGGAAGACGATGAGAGGGGAGACGGAGGCGGTGCGTTTCGGGAGAAGAGACGTGACGGGATCGAGGGATGGAAGGAATCGTACGGGAAGGGGATAATAATTTGTTCGTTTCCTTTATCCGGGGTTTTCCCTTTGCTCTGCGTCGCGCTGGTCGCCGAGTTGATTGGGAATCGTAATGTCTTGCGTACAGAGTATTGACGGTCTGGTTAAACTATCGGTACACGCGCAAAACACGTTTCAAGTTTCAACCAGACCAACCTATGGTTGAGATGGTTAGGTGGACAGTGGGTATCCCCAACCCACTGGGTTCAAATCCTGATACTCGCATCATTCCTGAATTTATTTCATGATTTTCGGCGATGCGCTTTCAGTGGGAGGAGACGTTCCCGTCGACAAC
>JAHHZJ010001746.1:0-75662 GCA_021437245.1 Aegilops speltoides | reverse complement strand
GAGGCGCCTACGGTGGCTTCATAAATCTCAAGATGATATGTCGGCTCAGTCTCTCGAAGGTGCTCATAGGGGTAGGGTGTGCGTGTATGCGTTCATAGGGGTGAGTGTATGCGCGTGTATATGGCCTTACCGCATTCAGACCGATGCTAAAAAGTTCCAACTAGGGGTTGGGGTGCAAGCGTTCCTTACCTAGCGCTACCGCCACGGGCGAGGCGACTAGGAAGGCGATCCTTTTCCACCGATCTCCACCGGCGAGGGCGCTGGCCCCCTCTCTCTCCATTCCGCTCGGCAGGCAGTGAGGGGACCGTTCCTCCGCTCAGAAGTTAGGATTTGGATTTGTAGGTGGTGGTGCACCGTTGGGGTGGTGGAGCGGCGCCGGACGAATAATCTGCCTCAACTCTACTCCCACACCGGCGTGTCCTTCATGGCGCGCCTCGGAGTTGGGCGGCATCGTGTGTTTGTCGATCCTTCAGATCGGCGATGTTAGGGTTCATGGATGATGTCCGCGAGGCGGCGGCGACGACTCCATCAGGTGTGTCTCTCCTTCTGCTCTGTCCCCGTTGCTGCGGCGTTATCTCCGACGCCATGGTGGAGCAGGGAGGTTTTGTCATCCAGGAATACGCGCAGACGCTTGTCTACTCAAGTGACTGCTGGAAAATGGTGCATCTTGTGCTGGGTTTGTGGTTGGAGGCTGACAGTTCTGGTTTCCTCCTCCGACATTGTAGTCGTAAGGGGTGTCGCCTGAGTTTGATGGCGGTCCGGGACACGCCGCCTTGGCCCGATTCTTTCAACGGCAATGGTTTTGCTTCAGACAAACTACTTTGGAGGCCCGTAAAGCTGCAGATCAGCGATGGAGCCGCATCGAGCTTGGGTAAAGAGGTGATTTGTATCATTTTCCTCAGTGAAGAGGGCCAGACGCTGGTTTTTGCATAGGATTATCCTATCTTTTTAGTCCTGTAATATCGATGTTTACGTGGCTTCTAACTGAATCTTTATGTTATTAATGAGACACGTATTACTATGGAAAAAAAGTTTCAACTAGGGGCCCGATTGGATTGTCATATTTTAGCAGAATACCCCTGTAAACAGGAAGCATCTCCGATAGAATGTACTACCTCCGTCTAGGTGAATAAGTCATTCGCGTAGTTTTAGGTCATCGATTTGAGAAATTAAATATGTGTTATATGTCATGAAAAGTACATCACTAGATTTCTACACGGATGTAGTTTCTATATATATATATATATTTTTTGTCACATATAATACGTATTTAGATAGTTAAATCGTTCAATTGTATTTCGAGTAAAATTTATTATATCACCAGAAAAATGATTTTTATATCAGCAAAAACCTCCAACAGATGATGTGAAAGTACATCATGGTTTGTCTTTTTATGTGTGCCCCATTTTACATCATCTGTTAGAGCACTTTGTAATGCAATTTTTGCTCTAGCCGCATGGTCCCTTGGTGATGTAAAATTTGGTCGAGAGCATCAAGTGATGCAAATTTGCATTACTTGGTAGCTTATTTTACGGACGTGTTTGGTTATCTTTCCAGTGTAGTCTGACCCGTGGAGCCAGGCTCAACGGAGACTGTTTAAGGGTATATAGGCAAAAAACCAACATCTGCACCTAGTTAATTTGGTTGCCTACATACCCTCTAGCCTGCGTGGGGTGTAACGAAATGTAGCCTGTTTGGTTTCCCGCTTGTTTAGGCGCAAACACAAGGCATAGTGTTTGGTTTCATGCAATACCTGTTGTCTGGTAACCTCTTCAGCGAGGTGACGAGGTTACCAGCACATAGCTGCGTGAAGAATAACCCATAGACACACAACAGAAGATAGTTCTATAGCAAGCAGTTCTAAACCATAACAAGCAGTTCTAAATAAAGTGTCACACTTAAACAAAGCAGTTCTCAAGCAAAGCAGTACACTATGATACTAAACCAGTTGGAGCATATGAAGGGCTCTCCTAGACATTCATGACGAAGGCATCGTCGTGCCTCCCGCACTTGGTCACCACTTCAATGTCGTCGTTGTTGAAGACGATGACCTTGAGCGTGTCGGGAGTCAACAACTTGAATGTCACCATGTAGTCGATCTTGATCTGATGGCGACGGCGAAGGTGGCCCAACTCTGATCTAGGGTGACCCTACCGTTCATCAACCGAACAGTGACCCTCCATGAGCAGCCAGTGTTCGTCTTCAGCTTGAACTTTGTCGGCACGACCGGTAAGTGCTTGGTGAAGTCCAGGGGCATTGGGATGCACTCAAGCTTCAGGGCAAGGATCACCTTGCAGAAGGGAGTTGGACCACCCTCCTCATGGTAGTGCTCGTAGTTCTGGCGCTTGCTGCTAGGGGCTCCTTTGGCACCACGTCGTCATCCGTGGCCACCTCCTCAGGCATGGTTGGCACAACCTCCAAGGGCGGCACCACCTCCTTGCCCTTGTCCATGGGCTGCACCATCTCCTTGCCCTCGTTCTCCATGTTGATCTGCATTACGAAGAGCATGCATTGTGAAGAGCACAAAGTTCAAAGGTTGATCGCCATTAAAACCTACCGTCCATAACCCTTATATTTACCCAGCCTCATGGTCACTACTTACCCACCATCTCACTCAGTCATCTCTCTATCTCCCACTCTTCCTCCTATCCATCGTGATGTAGGGTAGAACCCTAGAGGTCGATCTTTCACGTTTGGAGGGAACCGATTGAGCTCTAGACTTAGCTTTGCGACATGTAGAGCATCGGTTGGTGAAGTGTGAGACGTCGCGGAACATCTTGGGCCAAAAGCAGTTCTTGGAGAGCATGGTGAATGTCTCGTCGCGTCCAAAGTGTCCCATGAGTCCACCTCCATGAGCCTCTTGCAAAAGGAGCAAACGAAGAGAAGAGTCAGGAATGCAAAGTTTGTTAGCTCTCATAAGATAATCATCCTTGATGTAATATCTTTCCCAAGATGTATGCGTCAAACACTTAGCATAAGGAATAGTAAAGGTAGGATCATTCGCATACAAGTCCTTTATGTGCTCAAAGCCAATAAGATTCAACTCAAGTTTAGTGACAAGCATGCATATGCAGGAAAGGGCATCCGCCACTACGTTTTCCTTACCCTTGATGTACTTGATGACATAAAGAAAAGACTCTATGAATTCACTCCATTTTGCATGATGCTTGTTCAACTTAGTTTGTCCTTTTAAGTACTTAAGTGTTTCATGATCGGTATGAATGATAAATTCATGAGGGCGAAGATAATGTTCCCATTCACACAAAACTCGCACTAAAGCATATGACTCTTTGTCATAGATGGGGTAATTGAGTTGCGCTCCAGAAAGTTTTTCACTAAAATATGCTATGGGGCGCTTCTCTTGCGTTAACACACCTCCCATGCCGGTACCGCTAGCATTACAATGGATCTCAAAGGGTTTGTCAAAGTTGGGTAAAGCAAGCACAGGAGCATGAGTAAGCAAATTCTTAAGCTCATTAAGTGCGATATCTTGGGATGGTCCCCAAACAAATGGCGCTTTTTTCGTACTCAAGGAATGTAAAGTTGAAGCAATGGTGCTCAAATCCTTCACAAAGCGACGATAGAAACCGGCTAAACCAAGAAAACTACGCACTTGTTGCAAGTTGGTTGGTTGGGGCCAAGTTTTAATAGCATTAATCTTAGATTCATCTACATGAACACCCTTAGAAGACACAACAAAACCCAAGAAAACAAGCTTATCAACACCAAAAAGGCATTTTTCCACATTAGCATAAAGGCGCTCTTTCCTAAGGGTTTGCAACACGGTTCTAAGATGGGTGACATGCTCTTTGAGGGATTTGCTAAAGACAAGAATATCATCAAAATAGACCACAACAAATACACCAATATAGGGACGAAGAACAAAGTGCGTGACTCGCATGAAAGTACCGGGTGCTTCGGATAAGCCCATTGGCATAACTAGCCATTCATATAAGCCAAATTTGGTCTTAAATGCGGTTTTCCATTCATCACCTTCTTGGATGCGTATTTGATAGTAGCCACTCTTAAGATCAATCTTAGAGAAAATGGTGGCTCCGCTAAGCTCAGCAAGCATATCATCTAAGCGTGGAATAGGATAACGATATCTAACTGTGATAGCATTAACGGGACGGCAATCGGAAACCATTCTATAAGTACCGTCTTTCTTTGGAACAAGTATGACCGGAACAACACAAGGGCTCAAACTTTCACGTACTTGACCATTGTCGATTAGTTGTTTCACTTGCCGTTGGATCTCCTTAGTTTCTTCGGGGTTGACACGGTAGGGAGCCTTGTTAGGAAGAGGTGCACCGGGGATGAGGTCGATTCGGTGCTCAATGCCTTGTAGTGGAGGTAGATCCAGAGGTAGCTCATCGGGGAAAACATCTTGGAATTCCTACAAAAGAGAAGACAACACTAAAGGTAGATCGTGAGAGGTGTTAGTTTTTGGTGCCTTGTCCTTGCACACAAGAACAAAGTGCATAACAGTCGATGGGTTCTCACACACTTCTCTCATCTCACTTTTGGTGGCAAATAGGACGAAGTTTTTCTTGTCGCTCATCATGGAGGCACTCGGTTTTGGCTTGTGGCTCTCACTCTCTTTTGGGTGGATCACTCTCTCACTCTTTTCTGGACGATGGGTGGCTTGCTTGTCGGCGATCACTTGACTTGGAGACATAGGTCATAGCACATACTCCTTTCCTTTCAACTTGAAGCTATAGTGATTGGTACGCCCGTTGTGGATGACGCCATGGTCAAATTGCCATGGTCGACCAAGAAGGAGGTGGCAAATGGACATCGGGACGACATCACACTCCAAAGTGTCTTCATATGATCCAATTTTGAAGAAAACTTGGACCGTGTGCTCAACTCGTATAGTGCCGGAATCGCTTAGCCATTGGACCTTGTAGGGAGGCGGGTGCTTCATCTTGACCAATTGTAGCTTGGAGCATAGTTCTTCACTTGCCAAGTTGTGACAACTACCTCCATCGATGATGATCTTGACGGACCTTCCATTGATGCCGGCCTTTGTGTGGAAGATGTGGCATCTTTGGTCTTCATCTTGCTGATGTTGGAGAGTCAAGAGTTTGGAGAAAATGGGAGCGGGGCTCGAATCCTCATTACAAAAGACTTGATCATCTTCATCTTCGTTCACGTGCTGGTGCATGGCCACTTGCTCAATGGCTTCCATTTCCTCTACACTCATGGAGTCATAGGTTCCGTCGTTGTTGAGGATCATGGTGCACTTGTTGGTGCACTCATAGGATTTGTGGCCTCGTCCGCCGCAAGTGAAACACTTGAAGGAGATTGTCTTGACGGTCTCACCGGTTGGAGTAGATGATGAAGTGTGTGGCTTGAAATTGCTTGTAGTAGGAGGACGACTTGAGGTTGTCGAAGCTTTCTCGTAACTCGACTTGTCGACGTTGCTTGTAGATGGTTTGGTTGAGGTAGAAGTTGGAGGAGTCGTTGAAGCTTGGGTGTTGGAGAAGACGTAGCTCTTGGACGAGTACTTGGCGTACTTGAAGTCATCTTACACTTGACGTTCCGCTTTGTTAGCTTGATGCACGAGCTCAATGAGGTAGGAGTAGGGTTGGAAGTCGGCAATCTTCTTGATGGGATGATTGAGGCCATTCAAGAAACGTGCCATAGTTTGCTCATCATCTTCCGTGACATTGGCTCTTATCATGGCTATCTCCATTTACTTGTAGTATTCTTCAACACTCTTTGTTCCTTGCTTGAGGAGTTGGAGCTTCTTGTAGTAGTTGGGCACAAAGCATGCTCGCATGACATCTTTCATTTGAGCCCAAGTGGTGATTGACTGATTGGTGGTTCATCTCTCGTTTCTCGGCGCTCAAGGACTTGTTCCCACCATATGAGCACATAGTCTTGGAACTCAAGGGATGCCATAGCGATCTTCTTCTCTTCCTCATAGTTGTGCAAACGAAAGATTTTGTCGACCTTCAATGCTCATGATAGGTACTCTTCGGGATCATTGCTTCCATTGAGCTTGGGCATGGTGAACTTTAGCTTGTCGTAGCATTGCTCTTCATTGTGTTGCGGTCGAGGGTGATTATGACGCCCTTGACGTGGAGGATAATCAACCTCATGTCACTCTTGGCGTGGAGGATCTCCATAGTCATCTTGCTCTTGTTGAACTTGAGGTTATTGAGGAACTTGTCAAGCTTGTGGAGGAGCTTGAGGAACTTGACGTTGCACTCTTGGTTGGTAGTTCCGCTCTTAGATTTCTTCATGTAGTGCTTACTCTTGATTGCACCTATCTCGATTGCGTTTGGCAATGGCTCGACTTGATTCTTGAAGGGCACATTGCGCCTCAAGAGCTTGTTCTTCACATTGTTGTTGTTGAAGACGTTGAGCTTCGACGTCTTATTCATCTTGATGTTGTCGTGCTCGCTCTTCCTCTTAGTGACATTGACAGTGTCGTTCTTGAGCTTGTGCAAGAGGAACTTGGTGTTGACGATGTCGATGTGCTTGCTCTTGACTTGCTCTTGTGGATGATTGCCGTTTAGATGATTGCGAGTTGCTTGATGGTCTTGACGCATGACTCGATGTAGAGTGTTCAATGTCGGTGTACTTGAGCTGGAGAAGGTATCGTCGGTGTGTCGACTCGAGCGGCTCCGTCTTGAGTATGAGGAAGTGGAAGAATGGCGATTCACCAACAAAGCACGGATCTCATCCATTATTGCGTTGCTCTCTTGTTTGTGAGCGTCGAGCTTGTTGTCGAAGTAGTCTCTTGTTCGTTGCTCGAAGAGTCGCAAGTCGGTGGCGATATTGTCGATGCGGTCGTGCTACCTCTTGAGCAATGCGTTGGTTTTCCCCGAAGAGGAGAGGATGATGCAGCAAAGTAGTGTAAGTATTTCCCTCAGTTTTTGAGAACCAAGATATCAATCCAGTAGGAGACCACGCACAAGTCCCTCGTACCAACACAAAACAGTAGCAACTCGCAACCAACACGATTAGGGGTTGTCAATCCCTTCACGATCACTTACGATAGTGAGATCTGATAGAGATGATAAATAATATTTTTGGTATTTTTGATAGATAGATGCAAAGTAAAAAGTAAAAGGCAAAGTAAAAACAAAGCAAGTAAATAAAGTGATAGAGATTGATATGATGAGAATAGACCCGGGGGCCATAGGTTTCACTACTGGCTTCTCTCGAGAACATAAGTATTCTACGGTTGGTGAACAAATTACCGTTGAGCAATTGACAGAACTGAGCATAGTTATGAGTATATCTAGGCAATGATCATGTATATAGGCATCACGTCCAAAACAAGTAGATCAAAACGATTCTGCATCTACTACTATTACTCCACTCATCGGCCTCAATCCAGCATGCATCTAGAGTATTAAGTAAAATAGAGTAACGCCTTAAGCAAGATGACATGATGTAGAGGGATAAATTCATGCAATATGATAAAAACCCCATCTTGTTATCCTCGATGGCAACAATACAATACGTGCCTTGCAACCCTTTACATCATTTGGGTAAGGACACCGCAAGATTGAACCCAAAGCTAAGCACTTCTCCCATTGCAAGAACTACCAATCTAGTTGGCCAAACCAAAAGGATAATTCAAGAGACTTGCAAAGATAACTCAATCATACATAAAAGAATTCAGAGAAGAATCAAATATTTTCCATAGATAATACTGGATCATAAACCCACAATTCATCGTTCTCAACAAACACACCGCAAAAAGAAGATTACATCGAATAAATTTCCACAAGAGAGGGGGAGAACTTTGTATTGAGATCCAAAAAGAGAGAATAAGCCATCTAGCTACTAGCTATGGACCCGAAGGTCTGAAGTAAACTACTCACACTTCATCGGAGGGGCTATGGTGTTGATGTAGAAGCCCTCCATGGTGGATGCCCCCCGTGAGCTCGAACAGGCCCCAAGATGGGATCTCGTGGATCTGAAGGTTGCGCGATGGAATTAGGTTTTGGCTCTGCTCGATTGTTCGGGATACGAGGTATATATAGGAGGAAGGAGTACGTCGGTGGAGCGTCGGGGCCCATGAGGTAGGGGCGCGCCAGGCGCGCCTCCACCTCGTGATGCCTCTAGCACTGCTTGGAGTAGGGTCCAAGTCTCTGGATCACGCTCGGTTGGAAAATCACGTTCCCAAAGGTTTCATTCCGTTTGGACTCCGTTTGATATTCCGTTTCTTGAAACACCAAATAGGCAAAAAAACAGCAATTTCGGCTGGGCCTCCGGTTAATAGGTTAGTCCCAAAAGTAATATAAAAGTGGGAAATAAAGTCCAATATAGTCCAAAACAGTAGATAAAGTAGCATGGAGCAATCAAAATTATAGATACGTTGGAGACGATCGCATCCCAAGCTTAATTCACCTGCCGTCCTCGAGTAGGTAAATGATGAAAAGAATTTTTGATGCGGAGTGATACTTTGGCATAATTTCAATGTAAATCTTCTTAATTGTGATATGAATATTCAGATCCGAAAGATTCAAGACAAAAGTTCATATTGACACAAAAATAATAATACTTCAAGCATACTAATCAAAGCAATCATGTCTTCTCAAAATAACATGGCAAAAGAAAGTTCATCCCTACAATTTTCGTCACACAAAGATGTTCCCGACTTCTATACCCCCGATGACAAGCCAAGCAATTGTTTCATACTTAAATAATCTCAAACTTTTTCAACCTTCACGCAATACATGAGCGCGAGCCATGGATATAACACTATGGGTGGAATAGAATATGATGATGGGGATTGTGTGGAGAAGACAAAAAAAGGAGAAAGTCTCACATTGACGAGGCTAATCAATGGGCTATGGAGATGCCCATCAATTGATGTCAACATGAGGAGTAGGGATTGCCATGCAACGGATGCACTAGAGCTATGAATGCTCAACAAAAGAAAACTAGTGGGTGTGCATCCAACTTGCTTGCTCATGAAGACCTAGGGCATTTGAGGAAGCCCATCGTAGGAATATACAAGCCAAGTTCTATAATGAAAAATTCCCACTAGTATGAAAAGACAACTTATGAGACTCACTACATGAGGAACAAGGTGCTACTTTGAAGCACAATATATGAGACTCGCTACATGAAGAACAAGGTGCTACTTTGAAGCACAAATGTGGAAAAGGAGATAGTAGCATTGCCCTTTTCTTTTCTTTTCTTTTCTTCTTTTTTTGGGCCTTTCTTTTTTTTGGCCTTTCTCTTTTTTTTATTTGGGCAATGCTCTAATAATGATGATCACCACACTTCTATTGATTACAACATAAGGATACAACTCGAAACTTCAACAAGATATGACTCTATATGAATGCCTCCGGCGGTGTACCAGGATGGTGCAATGAATCAAGAGTGACATGTATGGAAAATAATGCATGGTGGCTTTGCCACAAATACGATGTCAACTACATGATCATGCAATGGCAATATGACAAAAGTAATGTATGTCATGATGATGGTGGTGGAAGTTGCATGGCAATATATCTCGGAATGGCTATGGAAATGCCATGATAGGTAGGTATGGTGGCTATTTTGAGGAAGATATAAGGAGGTTTATGTGTGATAGAGCGATCGTATCACGGGTTTGGATGCACCGCTAAGTGTGCACCAACTCTCAAGGTGAGAAAGGGCAATGCACTGCATCAAGAGGCTACCAAAGGCGGAAAGGTGAGAGTGCGTATAATCCATGGACTCAACATTAGTCAAAAGAACTGATATACTTATTGCAAAAATTTAGAAGTCATCAAAAATCAAGTACTACGTGCATGCTCCTAGGGGGATAGATTGGTAGGAAAAGACCATCGCTCGTCCCCGACCGCCACTCATAAGGATGCACAAGCCAGGTACACTTCATGTTTCAAATTTGTTACGCAACTTTAACCATACGTGCATGCTACGGGACTTGCAAACTTCAACACAAGTATTTCTCAAATTCATAATCACCCAACTAGCATGACTTTGATATTATCACCTCCATATCTCAAAACAATTATCAAGCATCAAACTTATCTTACTATTCAACGCACTCAAAAGAAAGGTTCACATATCTTGAACACTAAGTGAAGCATTAAACATTAAACAAATTACCATGCTATTAACGACTCTCAAAAGAATCTAAGTGAAGCATGAGAGATCAATAGTTTCTTTAAAACAAATCCACCACCGTGCTCTAAAAGATATAAGTGAAGCACTAGAGCAAAAATTATCACGCTCAAAAGATATAAGTGAAGCACTATGAGCAAAACTATCAAGCTCAAAAAGATATAAGTGAAGCACATAGAGTATTCTAACAAATTCCAAATCATGTATGGCTCTCTCAAAAGGTGTGTACATCAAGGATGATTGTGGTAGACTAATAAGCAAAGACACAAATAATACAAGACTGTCGGCGTTCTGGGAACGGGGGTCCCCAGACTTGCCTGCCTGCGGCCTGCGGCGTGGCTCAAAGGAGGCCCAGCACAGCCCATCTTCATCAACACAAACTCAAGACCCTCGCGAGGGGCCAGGCCTCGCGGGGCGGATGACAACGAGCTTCCTCAGGCACGGTCTCGTCAGGCTGGCTCACGAGGAGGCGGAGAGTTCAAGGCGGGGTACCTCGCGAGGTGCCCGTGACGCAAGCCATGACGACCAAGGGCGCCAGTCGGGCGCCAGCCCGCGCAGTGTCCTTCTTTCCTCTTTGGTGCAAAGGGAGCAAGCGCAGGTGAGGGCATCAAGCAAAGGCATCCATTTCGGTGCAACAAGACCAAGACCAGCCCAACGGCCGGAAGGAAGTCATTGTGGAGCCCAAGCCGGCGTCACCACCAAAGCCTTTGACAGGCAAGGACCAACTTTAGTCAGGATAAGTGTACCCACTGTTCCCCTTCAAATGGCCAATTGTCACGCCCTTCCCGCTCAATATTTGGGAAGAGGCCCAGGGCCTTTGCCTATAAATAGGACTAGCCACCCCCAGGGTAGAGGCATCTGGATCCTCACCAAGAAACCAAGTAGATAGAGCGATTGAACTCCTCCTAGCAGTTCATCGCACCAGCCAAGAACAGACCCTCGCGAGGCTGTTCTTCCTTGTACTGTTCCTCATTAGCCCCAGAAGCAATCCACCACACCACACACTGGAGTAGGGTATTACACCACGATGGTGGCCTGAACCAGTATAAATCTTGTGTCTCTTGTGCTGTTCTGTTTGGTAGTTTAGGTCCAAGCGATTCGGTGAGGAGCGAGCCGGTAGAGGGTCGAATCTCCGCGCGCACCCCAGTGTTCGAACCTCAAGGGTCTGCCGGAACCTGAAATCCGACTTTTGGCGCGCCAGGTAGGGGTGTGTCGGAATTTGCTTTCCGTCGTCTCGTTCTTCTCCGACCATCGCATCCATGTCTGACGCTCGACGGGCTCGCGCCGAGCGCCGAGCCACCCTCGCTTCCCATGTCGCCCAGACGGCCCCGTCGGGGGCGCTCGTCGTTCCCGTCACCTATCATCAACGCCGCCACCAGCTGGCGGGAACGAATAAAGAAGCATCGCCCCAATCCATCCATGAGGCGGACGGCCAGCACCGCCATGCCCTCGCCACCCTGCTGGTTCTTCGTCGCGCGTGCCCTTGCGACGCCATGGAGGCCCGAGCTGCGCCATCGCGCAAGCGAGCTCTGCGTTACCGCCCCATCGACAACGCTCTACGAAGAATGGCTCGACCGAAGTCGCTGAGCTCGTCTGCACCGCCGGGCGCCCCGCCGCCCTTCGCTCCCTCGCACCCGCCTGACGGGCAATGAAGCTCTGGGCGCCTCCGCCTCCTCCTCAAGAAGGCGCCTGCCCCAAGGCGCGCCCTGGCGAAACCCGCCCCGTCTGGCCGGCGCGGCAAAGAGCAGAGCTGCCAAGAAGTCCTCGCCGAGAAGCCGCCCAAGCGCTCTCTGCTCCAAAGACGTCAAGACCTGCTGCCCCTGCACCCATGGCGCATGGGGACCAGCAGACCAAGCTCTCCGTCGCCCAAGGCCCCCAGTGGCCACGGTGAGTGCCGAGCCTTCACCTCCGAAGCTGCGCAGTCGTCGCGTGGCCCGGCAAGTTCAAGCTGACACCTGCCTCCTCGCTCGACGGCACGGCCGACCTGCGGAGTTCCTCCAACTCTGAGTTGGGCATCGAGGCTGCCAACAGAGACGAAAAGGTCATGGCGAACTAGTTTCCCATGGCGCTCAAGGACGGAGCCCGCACTGCTCCTCCTGACCGCCCTGAGCACGATCTCCTCTGGGGCGAGATGCGCACCCGCTTCATCGCCAACTTCCGTGGTACTCGCGACCGCCACCGCCGTGAGCGACATGCGCCAGATCAAGCGAAGAACCGGGAAACCTGCGAGAGTACATCCAGCGCTTCAACAACGCGCGCCTCAAGATCCCCAAGGTGACGGAGGATGCCATCATCTCTGCCTTCTCCGATGGTATGCGCGATGTCAAGAGGAAGGAGGAGCTGGCGATGCATGAAGACCTGTGCACCTCCTTGGAGCTGTTCAACTTGGCGACCAAGTGCGCCAGGGCTGAGGAGGGGCGCCTCTCCCTCCTCGAGCTGCCTGCTGCGGACCCCGAAGAGAAGAAGCCAAAGGCCAAGGACGTGAAGCGCAAGGGGGCTGCCGTACTCGCTGCCGAGCCAGACACCAAGCGGGGCAGAGATCAGCCCGAACCCTCCAAGGGCAGTCGGTATTGCGTGTACCACGACCTCCACACCCACAACACCAATGAATGCCAAGAGCTCCGGGCCGTGCATGAAGGAAGGGTCGGCAGACGTCCCGACCGCAGCGACCGGGGCTACGGCCGAGGAGGAGGAAGGAATGCAGGACGTTGGGAAGACCGCGGCCCGCGCCAAGGGTGGCGCGACCAACCTCGCGAGGATCGCTGGCAGGACCCGCCTCGCGAGGGAGGAGGATCGACCTCGAGGATCGCCTGCAAGGGAACGCAGCCTCCCTCCGCTGCCGCCGCAGCCAAGGAGAAATGAAGACCGTCATCGGGGCGAAGGGGCTGGGGCTTCCAGGGAACCACGCCGCAATCGCTTTGCATCCCAGGTGGAGCTCAAGCCCCACCTCTCGGCCGATCTTCAAGCGGTTCGCCCATGAAGTGAATGCAGTCCTCCCAAGCTCGAGGCCACGCACCCTCTCGGTGGTCGGCATGCGCCATCACGTTCACCAAATGAATCAGCTCAAGTCGCGGCCACAGCCGAGTCCTCCGATGCTTTGTTCCCCAATCATCAACAACGTGCTAGTCACCAAGACCCTCATCGACGGCGGGCGGGCTCAACGTCCCGTCTGTGGAAACGCTCAACAATCTTCAAGTGCCCTACATCGGCTTTCACCAACCAAGCCCTTCTCCGGAGTCACCGACGGCTCCACGGTCCTGATCGGGTAGGTCCGCCTTCCTGTCACCTTCGGGGCATGTGACAACTACCGCACCGAGCTCATCGACTTCGACGTCGCCCACATTCGCCTTCCGTACAACGCCATCCTTGGGTACCCGGCGCTGGCCAAGTTCATGGCCGTGACCCACCACGGCTACAACGTCCTCAAGATGCCAGGAAGCGGCAGGGTCATCATAGTGCCCTGCGAAGAGAGAGACGCAGTGTGCTCCCTGGAGCGAGCCTTTCAGGCCGCATCACTGGAAGACCCGGACCACGGAGGCAGGAGGCTTCCCGAGGCCGCACCCAAGAAGAAGAAGACACCGACCGGCCCGGCCCCTCGGGAGGCAGGCCCCTCAGGGCCCGCGCCTGCCCAGGAGGAGCCTCCTTCCATCGCATAGGGAAGCACGCCCGGCGCCCTCCTCAGGCATGGCTCGGGGGCTCTCCCCTGGAGGGCCGCCGACCTCGCCAAGGTCACGAGGGAGGCGCTTGGGCACCACGTGGAGGCGTGCTTCGAAGCATGTTTCCCTCAAGAAGGAGCAAAGCAAGGAGGGCCAAACTCTCAGGAGTTCGTCAGCAAGGCCATTCAGGAGTTACAGGAGTCAAGGGTCATGAGAGGCTGAAAGTGCAACTAATCCCCGGGTGGTTTTGGTAATTAATAACAACATATATATCATTGAACTAATCATTTCTTGAGAATATTTCAGAAAGTTCAGTGATATGGGTATGGCAATGACTGATGATGAGGACCCCTCAAAATGCTAAGGAAAACATTGGCAAAAGCTCAAGACTCTATTTTTGGTTTAGTGATCCAAGATCACATTGAGTCCATAGGAAAGCCAATACTATTAAAAGGGATGAGGTTATGATGATGATCTGGTTGCTCAAAGTGCTTAGTGATTTATCTCTCAAACTATCAGCAATCTTTCATTCCAACATAAACCCATAAGTAATCTCGGTCCCACCGATTCCAAACTCACCACACCGAGATGAACCACCTCACCATATACCCAAACCCTAAGAATTTCGGATTTTCCGATTCCAAACTCGGTCATACCGAAATTGGTGTTGCCAAGCTTCAGAACCTACAGACTCAAATCGGTGTCACCGAGATGAGAAAGTCGGTCCCACCGAGATTGGCAAACCCTAGACTTTGGAAGAATCGGACTAACCGAGATTGTATTTTCGGTCCCACTGAAAATCCCAACGTTCACAAGATTTGAACTTTCGGTCTCACCGAGTTGTCAACTTCGGTCCCGACCGAGATTGGTCAAATGTGTGTAACAGTTGGATTTTGTGTGGAGGCTATAAATACCCTCCACCTCCTCTTCATTCATGGAGAGAGCCATCGAAAGAACTACCACTCCTACCTTACATTTCGAGAAGAAAACTACCTACCCTTGTGTTGAGATCAAGTTGCTCCACTCCCACCATATGAAACTTGATTTCTAGCCTTCCCAAGTTGCTTTCCACTCAATCCTTTCTTCCACCACAGCCAACTCAAGTGAGGAGAGTTGAGTGTTGGGGAGATTATCATTTGAAGCACAAGAGCAAGGAGTTCATCATCACCAACACCATCTATTACCTTTTGGAGGTGGTGCCTCCTAGATTGGTTAGGTATCGCTTGGGAGCCTCCGTCAAGATGTGGAGTTGAACCAAGAAGTTTGTAAGGGCAAGGAGATCGCCTACTTCGTGAAGATCTACCCCGAGTAAGGCTAGTCCTCCGTGGGCGTAAGCCATGATGGCATAGACAAGGTTGCTTCTTCGTGGACCCTTCGTGGGTGGAGCCCTCTGTGGACTCTCGCAGCCGTTACCCTCCGTGGGTTGAAGTCTCCATCAACGTGGATTGACGATAGCACCACCTATCGGAACCACGAGAAAAATCTCCGCGTCTCCAAATTGCGTTTGCTCTTCTCCACCTCTTATTTACTATATGTGCAATTTACTTTCCGCTGCCATAACTCTAGAATTGCATGTGTAGGGTGATACTTGACTTGGTCATCATTGTGAACTTGCTAAAAACTTGCCCTAATCAAAAGGCTAAATTTTTAAGTTGTCAAGTAGTCTAATCACCCCCCCTCTAGACATACTTCCGATCCTACAAGTGGTATCAGAGCATTGGTCTCCATTGGATTGGTTTCCATTGCATTGGACTCCATAAGCTTGGTTTCACAACCTAGGAGAGTATGGCGTCTAGTGAGGGTAATTTCCGTAGAGGTCCTTATTTTGATGGTTCAAATTTTGCTAGTTGGAAGCACAAAATGAAAATGCATATTCTTGGACATAACCCTGCCGCATGGGGCATTATTTGTGTTGGCTTGCAAGGTGAGTTCTTGAGGAAGGAAAAGTTCCGGATCGCGAAGCTCTTGTGGATGAGTTGCGGATGTTCTGAACAATGCTCAAGCTTGTGACATTCTCTTCAATGCTTTGTGTCCCGAGGAGTTCAACAAGATCAGCCGTCTTGAGAATGCAAAAGAGATTTGGGATACTTTGGTGAAATGCACGAAGGTACCGAGTCCGTGAAGGAATCAAAGCTAGATGTTCTTCAAGGTCGACTTGACAAGTTCAAGATGAAGGAAGGTGAAGGAGTCGCTGAAATGTACTCTAGGCTTGCTCTCATTACCAATGAGATGGCAGGTTTAGGAAGCGAAGAAATGACCGACCGATTCATCATCAAGAAGATTCTCAGAGCTTTGGATGGAAAGTATGACACCGTGTGCACTTTGATCCAAATGATGCCAAACTACAAAGATCTCAAGCCTACTGAAGTCATTGGAAGGATTGTTGCTCATGAGATGACACTTAAAGACAAGGAAGAGCTTCACAACAAGTCAAGTGATGCTTACAAAGCTGCAGTTGAAGCTCCTACAACCTCAAGTGACAAGCTAGTTTCCAATGAAGAGATAAGCCTAATGGTGAAGAACTTCAACAAATTCTACAAGAGTAGAAGCAAGGAAAGAAGCTCAAAGTCTAGATCATATGATGAAAAGAGATCTTCTAGTCGTGATCGAAACTGCTACAATTGTGGAAGACCCGGACACTACTCAAATGAATGTTCGACTCCCACAAGAGAAGAGAAGAATCTCCAAGAAGAAGAAGCTCAAGAGAAGAGTCGCCTCGAAAAGAGAGAAGGAGTAGAGATGATCGTTATGAGCGAAGATCCTCTCGGAGAAGCAAGGATTCGGAAAGGAAAGACAAGTCATCAAGGAGCTACACAAGAAGAAAACATCAAGCTCATGTTGGTGAATGGGTTTCGGCTCCGACTCGACAATCACTCCGAAAGAAGCTATCACTCCAACTCCGAATCTGATCAAGATGAAGGTGTTGCGGTCTCGCTCTCGTGTCCTCCAACTCCAACTCCCATGACATATTTGATTCACCAAATGAGGGAATTGGAAGATGCTTCATGGCAAAAGGCCCCAAGGTATCACATCCTGAGTTTATTGACTTTGATAGTGATGAGGATGACTTGCTTGGTGAAGATGAGCTTTTACATGACAAATCTAGCGAGCTTAGTAATGATGAACATGCTAATAGTCTTTATAGTCGAGAAGAGTCGAATGACAATGCTATGAAGGAGATTGAGCGTCTAACCAAAGAACTAAACACTCTTAAGTTAGCTCATGAAACAACTCAAGAAGATCATAGAGAGCTCCTAAGATCTCATGAGAAGCTACGCTTCGAGAAGCTCAATCTAGAGCAAGAACATGAGTTCCTAAAAGCTATCAATGACGATCTTCGAAAGAAGAGTTCTTCATATCTTGCCAAACGACTTCTCTTGTCTAATTTCTTGCCACCTATTAAAACTAAGCATGACAAGCATAAGAAAAATTCTTCATCTAGTAGTAACAATAATCATGCCAAATCAAATGTTGTTACTTCTAGTAATTCTCTTGATTCCACTAACAATGTTTCAAGCCAAGTTTCACTTGAGCAAGAAAATAGTCTATTGAAAGGGATTATAGAAAAGGTGTCTACAAGAGTCTTGCCGGAAGCAAGAGCTTTGAGAAATTGTTCGCAAGCAAGGAAGACACCGAAGAATCAAGGAATTGGATTTGAGCGAAAGTTCAACGCCGAGGGTGTTGAATGGGAAGAAGGTCAATATCCCACTCCAAAGTTCGTTTCTCAAGAGAAGAAGTATGATCCTACTTCTTCAAATGAGGAACAAGCTCAAGATGACCTTCCACCACAAGACCACAAGCTAAAAGGCAAGGACAAGCTTCAAGAGGAGATTGATGCATTCATTGAAGCACCCAAGGCCATGGTCAAGTGGGTTCCCAAGGCTACTTCAAGTTCTACTTGACAAGCTCAACTACTACCCCAAGGATTCCCATCAAGATGATGTGGATCCCGAAGAAGAAGAACTAGAGAGTTCTTGAGGGTGACTCCGCCAATATACTACACTCACATTCATTTTGGCAAAGAACTTGTGCAATCAACTTCCACATCTTGCACTTGTTCATGGAGTCACAAACCCTCATGTTGGTAAGTCAAGGGACAAGGTAATCATTGCTTTCATGGACATCATCTATTGTGTACTTCAATCTATGTCCATGGATATCCTTGTTTGTTCCTTGTGGGACTAACCCATGTAGGTATTGAAAGTGCCCGAATCCAAAGGATTGCTCCCAACTCTTGATGATCTTCATCAACATTGAGCATCCACATCTTCAACATCTACATGAAGTCTTCAACGACAACCCAAGGTTAGTTTGACCCTTTAAAAGGGGTTCTCACATCAAGGGGGAGCTTTGCTCTAAAGAAATGAGCTAAAGCATCTTCAAATGATGTGAACACATTAATGCTTTATGTAAAAGTGGTAACCCCACTTGTGCTTAAACGATGAGTATGACCTATGATCAAATGTTTCTCATTTGACTCCTAAGTCAATATGCTCATATATAGATGACCTAGTCATCGCCAAATTGTGTGCTAGAAGCTAGTGTTTTGTTTGTGCATGTTTGACACATATTTCATTTGCTATCTTATTGTGTGAGCATGTTGGATGCATGGTTTTATCCATTCAAGGACATCCATTTGTTGCTTTGGTCTTTTGGATTTCTCTTTTTGACCAAATGGATGGACAAGAATGCCTAAGTTACTCCCCTAGCTATCTATGCTTTCTTGTCTCAAACTCTATTCATGCTTATATCACAAACCTTGAACAAGACTTTTTCGGACAGACCGAGTGAGGAGCACTTGGAGCCACCGATCCGTCAAAAGCCTAACTTCCAAAACCTTCTAAGTACTTTCGGTCAAACCGATATACTCAAATCGGACAGGACATCAAATCACTTGGATTGATCTAGGTTTTCACCTCGGTGAAACCGAAGTTACAACTTTCGGCGTGATCAAGTGAGTAATGCTTCGCAGCTTAGCCATCTCGGTCCCACCGAAGTTTGCCAACTTCGGTCCCACCGACACCGAAGGATATATATACCCGAGGACAGCGCGTTGATTACTTCTTCAAACGCCTCGCCCTCAAACCCTTCGCTGCCGTCGCCGTGGTCTTCGGATCGTCTCCGTCGCCTGTGCGCCCTCGCCGCGGGTCTCCATCGCCGTCAACGGTCAATCTCGTCGCGCCGTTGCCGCCGTAGTGAAGCTCCACCAGATTGGGAGAGTTTCATCCCTCTCGTGCTTCAACCGCTGATTCTATGCACGATAGGTTTTGCCTAGCTTCTTGCCAAGATTGAAATCTTCCTATCCAGCAGATTAGATCATAGAACAAAATTCGAGTGAAAATTTTAGGGTTAGGTTTCATGAACACATCTCGGTGTGACCGATTCTACATTCTCGGATGACCGACTTGGCCTCTGGTCATTGCCTTTGCACTTTTCGGTTAAACCGAAGTTGTGCAAATCGGTAAGACCGAAGTGAGGATTTAGTGAAACCCTAGTGCTCTCGGCTAGACCGAAACCCATTTCGGTCCAACCGAAAGTGGTGTATATGGTCTGTTTAGGCACTTCGGATTCACCGAATTTATAGACTCGGTCGAGACCGAAATGTATTCTGTGAAAACCTAAAACTAAAGTTTGAACTCATTCTTTTGCAAAAACCTCTGCGCTTTGTGATAACTCTTCTATTCGCCTATACCTATTCTTTTCACAGGTTGTCGGTCATGTCTCGATGCAAGTGACAGCCGAACAGTCCGAATCACCGCTTGAGATTCCAGAGGCAGCTACAAGTCTGAAGCAAGCAGTTTTTCAGATGATGGAGAGAGGAGCACTCCAAGTGGATTGCCTCCAGCTGCCACCAGGGCCAGGAAGAAGAGGAATTCAGATGAGGAAGATTCTGACTTTGTTGCAGATGAGGAGATAACTTCAAAGCCAAAAGGCAAGTGGTTGCCAAGGGCTATCAAGGGCAACAACAAAGAAAGGCACCAAGAAGGTGAAGAAATCCACAGATTGCAAAGAAGCTCAAGATGGAAGAAGAAACCTCCAAAGAAGATCAAGAAAACTTCCAAGAGGAAGAGGCTAGTTCATGAAGAAGCCGATGATGATGACTCGATGAGGAAGCACCCCAGCCTCCTCGAAGCGAAGTTGATGGGAGATGCCATCAGGGCAGGAGCACCCACAAAATCTAAGCCATCAGCTCCAACAAAGGCAGCCCAAGCCAAACCTGCTGCCAAGCCAAAGAAAACTGTGAGAAACATACCGCTTGAGAGAAAAGAAGGATAATGTGCCACTGCGAGAATCGATGATGAGGCTCATGTTTTGCTAAAGCTCGGATGTAAATTGCCAGTTCATAATGATGCTCATCCTCGAGCTGAAAATATGAAGGAAAGGAAGGACAAAGGTCTCGAGCTATGGAGGCAAGTTGATCCATATGCCACCGGAGAAGGACACTATTGACTCTAGATTCCACACCGAGAGCAACAAGATTTCTATGAGGCAGTGCTCATGGATAAGAAGCCAATTATTCTTGACACGAGATATGTAGACGGGAATACATCGACAGTGAAGAGCACAGAGACTATTTCCCACATGTGCATGAAAGCTTCACCGCATGTGGAGTTGCAGAGTTCGTTGGTCGAAATTGACCGCTTGGAATGATGAGATGATCATGCGTTCTATGCCACCGCACACTTCTATCCAGATGGCGAATTGTATGGATGATGTAAGGCGAGATTCTCCTCAACTGTTGAGGAATGGAGAGCGTTCTGAATGCACCAAAGGTCAAGGGACGATGATGTTGATGTCTATGGCATTCCAAAGAAAAATCACGAGTCTATGAAGAACATGTACAATGAGGTACCGACAAGGACGTTGAGATATGGAAGCTTGGATCAGTTTATCATCTTGAGCAGGTCTCCCAACCACTAACACCATTCTCGAGGCATACTTTGATGCCTAAGTCGAGACCACCGCATGATAAGAGGGTATTCTATCAACATCTGCACATTCTAGATCGAAGACACCTTTTAAGGTGATGGACACGATAGTAGAGACTATAAAGAGGACAAAGAGACACGAAGAGGTCATGTGGGTTTGCTCCACATATTCAGATGCTCATTAATGCCAAGTTTGGCACGACACCTACCGTTGGATAGACCCCACTTGCCATTGCAGCTGAACATGAAGATAATGAAGTTGTGATGATTGAGGATGCTCCCACATCTGTTGAAGGACATGCAAAGTCTGAAGCTGCCAAACAAGCTAAAGCTGAAAAGGAAGCAAGAAAAAAGCCCAAGAGCATTGGAGAACAACTTCTTGAAGCCACTCGAGAGAATTGAACTACGCTTTGCCAAAGATAGTGCGATCTCGGGAGAGCCTAGAGAGGATAGTTGAAGATAAGTTCCATGCTCTGGATGTCAAGTCGATCAAGTCACAGTCACCGTCAACAAGCTTGAGGCGACATTGAGGAAGCGAAGAGGGAGAAGGCAGAGCTCATGAAGGAGATGGAAGGTGATATGGTCCAGATGACTATGAGCAGCCTGCTCCAGTGCCCACAAAGCCCAGATCACCGCTATTCTTGTGACAGAACCTGGGCTACTACATCAGCACCTCCTCAGCTCCATCGGTTCAAAGACCAGCTCCAGTGTCCACTCCTCCAGCTCCACAGACTTGGCGAAGCTTTGCAGATGCAGCTATCTCCACTCCATCGACGCAGCACAGAGCCGCCAAAGAGTCCCTAGTGACGATTAGCTCTATACCTTTCAAACTTTTTGGTAACTTGTTGCCAAAGGGGAGAAATTGTATAGATCATAGGACTTCGAGAGAGAGTGCTCGTTTTGCTCTTTCGTTTGCGGTTTTCCTTGAGATACTTTTGAGTTCTTTGAGACATTTCGTGTGTTTGATACTCGTTTGCTCTATCTTGATGAGTGCTTGATCGTACTATGCTTAATGTGTGCTTAATGCTTATCATATTCCATTCATATCTTGTATGATCACTTACTCATGTCTTGGTGATTGGGTGCATGCTATTCATTCTTATCATTTTGTGCGCTCCACCAAGATGTATGTGACATGGAAGAGTGACCCATGATCCTAATCGATTGTGCATTTGCATTCAAATAAATCTTAAATAATGCACAAATTTAGGGGAGCTCTTGCTTATCACATACTTCTCAAAGCGACGATGTTATTCATTGATTATATCATTTGTCGAAGCTTTGATCTATATGTTGTCATCAATTACCAAAAAGGGGGAGATTGAAAGTGCAACTAATCCCGGGTGGTTTTGGTAATTAATAACAACATATATATCATTGAACTAATCATTTCTTGAGAATATTTGAAAAGTTCATTGATATGGGTATGGCAATGACTGATGATGTGGACCCTCAAAATGCTAAGGAAAACATTGGCAAAAGCTCAAGACTCTATTTTTGGTTTAGTGATCCAAGATCACATTGAGTCCATAGGAAAGCCAATACTATTAAAGGGATGAGGTTATGATGATGATCTGGTTGCTCAAAGTGCTTAGTGATTTATCTCTCAAACTATCAGCAATCTTTCATTCCAACATAAACCCATAAGTAATCTCGGTCCCACCGATTCCAAACTCATCCACACCGAGATGAACCACCTCGACCATATACCCAAACCCTAAAATTTCGGATTTTCGATTCCAAACTCGGTCATACGAAATTGGTGTTGCCAAGCTTCAGAACATACGTACTCAAATCGGTGTCACCAAGATGAGAAAGTCGGTCCCACCGAGATTGGCAAACCCTAGACTTTGGAAGAATCGGACTAGCAGAGATTGTATTTTCGGTCCCACGAAAATCCCAACGTTCACAAGATTTGAACTTTCGGTCTCACCGAGTTGTCAACTTCGGTCCGACCGAGATTGGTCAAATGTGTGTAGCAGTTGGATTTTATGTGGAGGCTATAAATACCCTCCACCTCCTCTTCATTAGTGGAGAGAGCCATCGAAAGAACTACCACTCCTACCTTACATTTAGAAGAAAACTACCTACCCTTGTGTTGAGATCAAGTTGCTCCACTCCCACCATATGAAACTTGATTTCTAGCCTTCCCAAGTTGCTTTCCACTCAATCCTTTCTTCCACCACAGCCAAATCGGTGAGGAGAGTTGAGTGTTGGGGAGATTATCATTTGAAGCACAAGAGCAAGGAGTTCATCATCACCAACACCATCTATTACCTTTTGGAGGTGGTGCCTCCTAGATTGGTTAGGTGTCGCTTGGGAGCCTCCGTCAAGATGTGGAGTTGAACCAAGAAGTTTGTAAGGGCAAGGAGATCGCCTACTTCGTGAAGATCTACCCGAGTAAGGCTAGTCCTCCGTGGGCGTAAGCCATGATGGCATAGACAAGGTTGCTTCTTCGTGGACCCTTCGTGGGTGGAGCCCTCCGTGGACTCTCGCAGCCGTTACCCTCCGTGGGTTGAAGTCTCCATCAACGTGGATTGACGATAGCACCACCTATCGGAACCACGAGAAAAATCTCCGCGTCTCCAAATTGCGTTTGCTCTTCTCCACCTCTTATTTACTATATGTGCAATTTACTTTCCGCTGCCATAACTCTAGAATTGCATGTGTAGGGTGATACTTGACTTGGTCATCATTGTGAACTTGCTAAAAACTTGCCCTAATCAAAAGGCTAAATTTTTAAGTTGTCAAGTAGTCTAATCACCCCCCCTCTAGACATACTTCCGATCCTACAGAGGCAACCACCGCCTACCCGCTGTGCCCCCCCATCCAGGCGAGGATGGTGGGCTGCGCATCTGCATCGACATACCGGGGCTCAACCGAGCCGTGTCTCAAGAGTGCCTCTGGCCCTCGCGAGTAAGACGTTGTGAAGGTCCGCCCCACAGCTACGTGCGCATGCCTTACGGCTTGCCGAACGCGGCTGCCGCGCACCAGCGTCTCATGAGGGCCATCTTGGAGGCTCACGAGGTCAGGCGTGCCGCAGCCCTGGCGGAGATGGAGATGGCCCGCGAGGAGCCGCCAGCGCCTCCGGAACCTCCAGAGGCCCCTGGGCCTGGGGGCTCGTGAGGATCGGCTCCCGCAGCCCACCGAGTCTGCTACACCAACACCCCTTCGTCTCCAACGTCATCAGGTGACATCTTTTAAGTTTCATTTCTGGCTAGGAGCGCCCGCAGGGCCGCATTATTCCCAGGTCGCGTGGGTCCGTCCCTGCGGCATGTATCCCTTTTATTTCATGTTCCCGGCTTACCTTATTGGGGCGCCCCTCGGGCTGCATCATCCCCAAGCCGCTCAGGCCTGACCCAGCGGCATGTACCCTTCTTGTGTTTATCTTAGGGCTATGCTTTCGATCCACCATGCTTGTTGTTTCGTGCCTTTTTCTCCTGGGTGTCGGAATCTTGGGCATTAAAGGGGGGGGGGGTGCCTGAGCATCGCGACTCAGGGCTCCTACCGGCTCTTCGGCCCTCACCCTCTGGTCTTGTCCACGGCATCACGACCTGGCATGCCAGCGACGGCTGAGACCAGCCCGAGAGCCAGGACCCGAGGACGTAGAGTTTTCGACATCTAACCCAGCTTGCGCGTTAAAGGGGGGGGTGCCTGAGCATCGCGACTCAGGGCTCCTACCAGCTCTCCGGCCCTCACCCTCTTGTCTTGTCCATGGCATCGCGACCTGGCATGCTAGCGACGGCTGAGACCAGCCCGAGAGCCGGGACCCGAAGACATAGAGCACCGGCATCTGGCCAAATTTGCAGGAACACACTCCAAGATAAGGCCCAGAGCTAGGCGTAACCCGCCTTGAGGTAGGGCCCCGTGAGTCCCGCGCTGGCTCACGGGTGCCCAGATACACCTCGTCAAGCCCTACCGTGCCAGCCACGTGTCAGGGTGGGGCTGTATAAGCCCCGGGGGCTCCTCCTGGAGGGGAGCCCCCTCCCACGCACCAGTGGAAGCACCATGCTCTGCGCTGGTTGACGACACTGCCGAGGAGCGGCTATGCCCGTACGCATACGGAAGCGCTATGCTCCGCGCTGGTGATAAACAACTGAGGTGGCCTCCGGGCCGCATCAACCTTAGGGAGCCCGAAGCTCAGTGTTTGGCCTTGTCGCAACGCCTCCCCTCGGGAGTGCCGCGCGAATGGGCTGGGCACGGGGGTTGCGCCTGGATCACGACCAGACGCACGCCACCTGGCCAGGCCCCCCCGGGCCTGGTTTGTCGCACGTCCCTCCCCGAGCGGAGCCAAGGTACGAAGGCCGTTTGAGCGTCAAGGGGGACTCCTAAGCATCGCGACTCAGGAGCCTAACTGGTCACGTAGCCCCTCACTCCTTAGTTCCGAAAGGCTAACGGCGGTTGAGGTATGCGCGGGGCTGGGCTCTGCAGACGTAGAACAGCAGATCCACCCGCATCTCACCTCCCTAAGGAGTCACCCCCACATCTCACCTCCCTACTTGCTGTTCGAGCGCCAAGGGGGACTCCTGAGCATCGCGACTCAGGAGCCTAACTTGTCACGTAGCCCCTCACTCCTTGGTCCCATCCTGGTTCCCGGTCGGGGCCAATGGCGGCTGAGGTATGCGCGGGGCCGGGCTCTGCCGGCGTAGAACATAAGCAAGTAGGAAGGAATAATGCAAATTTCAGGGAATTCAAAAGCGAATATTACAATCCATACTGTTATCATAGCATCAAACATAAGTTTTAACGCCTCCCCGAGGCATGGTACATGCGCAGGAATTAAAAGCAGGACGGGAGCCACGGCGGAGTCACTTGCCGGCGGGGGAGCTGCACGGAGCAGGTTCGCCTTGTGGGGCAGCAGGGCCAGCAGCGCCTCGCTTGGCTTGGTATCAAGGCCGAACTTCCCAACAGAGCCTCCGTCGACCCTTCACGGCCTCGGCGTGCAGCAGTGCACGCCGCCACTCACCGCTCCAGCAGTGTCGGCGTCGATGTTGGGGTCACGAAGATAGATGTGGGTGAAGACCCGCGTCAGCGCCACAGAAGACAAGACACGTGCCTCAGCCTCAGCCGTAGGGCCAAGGCCGAGGGTGACGTCTTGAAGGGCGCGAACCAGGAAGGGAAGCAGCTTGGCGGGGCCATCCTCCTCGCCGGCCAGCGGGCTCTCAAGGCCGCTGTCATAAAGCGTCTTCAGCGAAGTGCGAGCCTTCTCTTCCATATCCGCGAAGGCCACGCGATCCTCGGCGAGAACCCGGGCCTTGCCGTCCAGCTCAACCTTCCTCGCCTCCAGCTCTTGCTCCAACGCGCCTAGGCGGCCACGACGCCTCTTGAGCTTGGCCTCCAGGTCCTTGACGGCCGCCTCGCGAGCCTTCATGCTTTCCTCCTGCTCTTTGTAGGATCGTTGAAGGCAAGAGTGTCTAGAGGGGGGGTGATTAGACTACTCGACAAGATAAAAGTTTAGCCTTTTGATTAGGACAAGTTTTTAGCAAGTTCACAATGGAGATCAAGTCAAGCATCATGCGAACAAGTCAAGTAGCATACTACACATGCAATTCTAGAGTATGGGCAGCGGAAAGTAGATTGCACAAGTAGTAAAGGAGAGGTGGAGAAGAGCAAACGCAATTTGGAGACACGGAGATTTTTCTCGTGGTTCCGATAGGTGGTGCTATCGTCAATCCACGTTGATGGAGACTTCAACCCACGGAGGGTAACGGCTGCGAGAGTCCATGGAGGGCTCCACCCACGAAGGGTCCACGAAGAAGCAACCTTGTCTATGCCATCATGGCCTACGTCCACGGAGGACTAGCCTTACTCGGGGTAGATCTTCACGAAGTAGGCGATCTCCTTGCCCTTACAAACTTCTTGGTTCAACTCCACATCTTGACGGAGGCTCCCAAGCGACACCTAACCAATCTAGGAGGCACCACCTCCAAAAGGTAATAGATGGTGTTGGTGATGATGAACTCCTTGCTCTTGTGCTTCAAATGATAATCTCCCCAACACTCAACTCTCCTCACTGATTTGGCTGTGGTGGAAGAAAGGATTGAGTGGAAAGCAACTTGGGAAGGCTAGAAATCAAGTTTCATATGGTGGGAGTGGAGCAACTTGATCTCAACACAAGGGTAGGTAGTTTTCTTCTCGTAAATGTAAGGTAGGAGTGGTAGTTCTTTACGATGGCTCTCTCCACGAATGAAGAGGAGGTGGAGGGTATTTATAGCCTCCACACAAAATCCAACCGTTACACACATTTGACCAATCTCGGTCGGACCGAAGTTGACAACTCGGTGAGACCGAAAGTTCAAATCTTGTGAGCGTTGGGATTTTCGTGGGACCGAAAATACAATCTCGGTTAGTCCGATTCTTCCAAAGACTAGGGTTTGCCATTCTCGGTGGGACCAACTTTCTCATCTCGGTGACACCGATTTGAGTACGTAGGTTCTGAAGGTTGGCAACACTAGTTTCGTAAGACCGAGTTTGGAATCGGAAAATCCGAAATTTCTAGGGTTTGGGTATATGGTGAGGTGGTTCATCTCGGTGTGGTGAGTTTATGGAATCGGTGGGACCGAGATTACTTATGAGTATATGTTGGAATGAAAGATTGCGATAGTTTGAGAGATAAATCACTAAGCACTTTGAGCAACCAGATCATCATCATAACCTCATCCCCTTTTAATAGTATTGGCTTTCCTATGGACTCAATGTGATCTTGGATCACTAAACCAAAAATAGAGTCTTGAGCTTTTGCCAATGTTTTCCTTAGCATTCTAGGGGTCCACCTCTTCAGTCCTTTTGCCATTGCCAGAGTGATTGACTTTCCTGAAACATACTTGATAAAAGCATTAGTCCAACCACGAAGTATGTTGTCATTAATTACCAAAACCACCCAGGGAGCAAATGTGCTTTCAATCTCCCCCTTTTTGGTAATTGATGGCAACACACAAAATAAGATATCAAAGCTTACTGAAATAAAGACAGAATTATCACTAAAGCTTTGACAAACATGTAGTACACAGGCTCCCCCTACAATTGTGCAAGATTTTCATAGATTATGGTTTTGGACTACCACAAGCACACAAGAGAGAAGAACAGGATGTGCTACATGCAGCTTGGCTATATGCATCGAGCGAGATGAGGATAAGTGAGAGATGATGCATATGTGCATGGTGATTTCTTGCAAACAAATATTCACAAGCAAGTCACCATCATGCACATTCTGCAAGATGCATATACTTACCTTGAAGTTCCTTGGCATTGTACCTGAAGAAATAAGCTTGAGAAAACAAGGTTAGATAACACAAGAGTATTCCTTCATCCAACTGCAAGAACATCAAGAGTACCAAGCCAGAGATGACATGTATGAAGAGTGTCTCATGATGAGCACTAGCTTGAATCAGCAAACATGTCTCCCAAGACTAAAAGATTTTCAATGAGCTCTGAGAGATTTTGCTTTTCATAAGATACCAATTGTGCTTTTCATAAGATACCAATTGTGAGAGCACAGAAAGCAAAATCAAAAGAATAATGCCAAATGTATTATCACAGTGAAATATGGCAAAGCTTTGATGTGATCCTCTCCCCCTTAAGGTAAGATTGTTCTTCTTCTCCCTTTAAATCTTCTCTTCTCCCCTTATCCTCTAATCTCCCCTTAAGCTCCCCCTAAATCTTCTCCCCCTTTGACATCAAGTGCCGGAAAGGACAGTAAACTAGGAAGGTCAGGAAAGATGGAAGGAAAGAAGTGGGATCCTTAAGAATCGCAACTGAGCAAATTAAGTAAATAAATCATTTTAGTTGAGCTGCAGAAGATGATATCCTGGTGAATGTAAATCGGTGACACCGAATTGATATGGATCGGTGAGTCCGAAAGTCAGAGACTTAGGGCTGATCCTTTTCGGTCAGACCGAAGTATTTGAATCGGTGACGCCGAGTTTAATTCCAAGGAAATATAGAAATAATTCAGCTCACTTTGCAAGGAATGTTTCAAAAGATTTGCAATGAATTTGTAAAAGGATTTTCAAGGAATTGATCAGAGCAAAAGGATATTCACAAGAATAGAAGAAATAGAAATGAAAACGATTGCTAGATGAAGTTTTTTTTTTAAATAATAATAAGCAAGAAAACTCAATGAGAGAGCATAAGAGAAAAACAGAAAAACTCCAAAACATATGTACTTCATCTAGATAGGGGTCGGCGACAAAGTCACCTATGTTTGAGTATATTGACTTAGGAGTCAAATGAGAACATTTGATCATAGGTCATACTCATCGTTTAAGCTCAAAATGGGGTTGCCATTTTTCAATTAAGGATTTGATGTGATCACATCTTATGAAGCTGCTTGTACTCATGACTTTGAGCAAAGCTCCTTCAAGATGTGAAAAACATACCTTGGGCTTGTTGTTGCTTGTACTCATGTAGGTGAACTTGATGTAGATGCTCATAGAATGTGAAGTTGGAGCACCATTTCCAATTGTATAGTTCATCTTCCTAAATGGGTTAGGCAAGCAAGGAAATACTCAAGAATATCCAAGATGACAAAAGTGAAATACTAGATGTATAAGGTGTCAAAAAGGATATGTGAAATTTTGTTCCTTGAACTCAACATCCCAAAGAGCTAGATACTTGGTCAATGACAAGATTACTCATGATTTGAGTGTGTGTGATAATCTTGTTGAATGTAGACCATCCAAGTACCTGCAAGGAGTTAGATGCAATACAAGGGGGCAAATGTGTCCAAGACATATGATCATCATCATAAGAGAAATATCAAGGATTAGTCAATTAGGCTCATGCCTTGCATGCATCAATGGAGTTTTCACTCCAAGTTTGAAGCATCAATGATGTTCAACTCACTCCTCAAGCGACAAAACACTTTCTCATCAAGTGGTTTTGTAAAGATATCTGCAAGCTGTTTGTCATGCATTTAACATGCTTAAGATCGATGTCACCCTTAGCAATGTGATCACGAATAAAATGGTGATTTAACTTCAATGTGTTTCGTGCGAGAGTGTTGCACGGATTGTGTCCAATCTTAATCGCACTCTCATTGTCACAAAGCAAAGGAACATGTCTCGCATGTATCCCGTAATCCTTAAGCGTTTGTGTCATCCATAGTAACTGAGCACAACACGAACCAGCAACAATATATTCTGCTTCGGCAGTAGATAATGATACCGAATTTTGTTTCTTGGATGACCAAGATACAAGAGATCGACCGAGGAATTGACACGTACCCGAAGTTGACTTTCTATCAACCCTGTCACCGGCATAGTCCGAGTCGGAATAGCCAACAAGGTCGAAAGAGGCCCTCTTAGGATACCAAATGCCAAAGTTAGGTGTGTGTATCAAATATCTCACAATTCTTTTAACAGCTTTAAGATGACATTCTTTAGGGGCTGCTTGATATCGAGCACACATGCATACACTCAACATTATGTCAGGACGAGAAGCACAGAGATATAGTAGAGAACCAATCATGGATCGATAAACCTTTTGATCAACAGGTTCTCCATCTTTAGTCAAGTCATTATGTCCACTAGTAGGCATGGGGGTTTTCATACCTTTGCTTTCTTGCATGTTGAACTTCTTGAAGAGATCCTTGGTGTACTTTGTTTGTGAGACAAAGGTACCCTCCTTAGATTGCTTGATTTGCAACCCAAGGAAGAATTTGAGTTCACTCATCATGGACATCTCATACTTCTCCGACATAAGCTTTCCAAACTTCTCACTAAAATGAGGGTTAGTTGAACCAAAGATAATATCATCAACATATATTTGGCACACAAATAGTTCACCATCAACCCTTTTCGTGAATAGCGTTGAGTCTATTTTTCCAATCTCAAATCCTTTTTCAAGAAGAAAGCTAGTCAAGATTTGTACCAAGCTCTAGGAGCTTGTTTAAGACCATAAAGAGCTTTGTGCAACTTGTAAACATGATTAGGCTTTTAGGATTCACAAATCGGAGGTTGTTTCACAAATACTTCCTCCTCAATTTCACCATTTAGGAAAGCACTTTTAATGTCCATTTGATAGAGAGTAATATCATGGTGGTTGGCATAAGCAAGAAGAATGCGAATGGACTCAAGTCTAGCAACGGGGGCATAGGTCTCACCATAGTCCATACCTTCGACTTGTGTGTAACCTTGTGCTACGAGACGAGCCTTGTTGCGGATGACTTGTCCATCTTCATCTTGCTTGTTCCGAAACACCCATTTGGTTCCAATGACGTTTTGGTCATCATTGGGCTTCTCTACCAAAGTCCAAACGTTGTTCCTCTCGGTTGTGTAGCTCTTCGTGCATAGCGTTCACCCAATCCGGGTCTTCAAGCGCTTCTTCTACCTTCATAGGTTCAAGACTAGAAATAAATGAGTAATGCTCACAAAAGTTAGCTAAACGAGTTTTAGAGCGAGTAATTCTCCCGGAGTCGATGTCATTCATCATTTGTTCCACGGGATGATTCTTCTTGACTCTTGCTCGAACTCGAGATAGCTTTTGTTGTGGTCGCGGCTGAGCTTCCTCATCATCCTCATCTTCCTCTTCTTCATTGTTGTTGGTGTTGTCTTGAGGTGGTGGAGAAGGAGGTTGTGGTGGATCTTCTTGTCGCACTTCCTCATCTTGGTGAGTTCCACTTGTGGAGGCCTCCATGTTGCCTTGAGGTTCACCTTGCCGTGAGGTAGGGGGCTCCACATATGTAGATGAGGTACTCTCCTTCACTTCCATGGGACGGATCTTTCCAATGGATAAGTCTTGAATGGCTTCCGATGGGTCCTTGTCTCCTACATCAATAGGCATTTGCTCTACTTGCGAGCCATTAGATTCATCAAACTTCACATCTACCGTCTCTTCAACCTTTCGGGTGAAATTATTGTAGACACGGTAGGTGTGGGAGTTTGATCCATAACCGAGGAAAAAGCCTTCATGAGTTTTAGGAGCAAATTTAGACCGACGATGCTTATCAAGGATATAGCATTTTGAACCAAAGACACGAAAGTATCCCACTTGGGGTTTGTTACCGTGAGGAGCTCATATGAAGTCTTGCCGAGGAGCTTGTGAAGATAGAGCCTGTTGATAGCATGACAAGCTGTCTCGACGGCTTCACCCCAAAAGTGCTTCGGTGTCTTGTATTCATCAAGCATCGCTTCTCGCCATCTCAATGAGCTGCTCGGTTCTTCCTCTCAACAACTCCATTTTGTTGAGGTGTGTATGTAGCCGAGAACTCATGTAGAATCCCTTCCTCATCGAGAAAAGAGTCCACATGGGCGTTCTTGAACTCCGCTCCATTGTCGCTCGAACTTTCTTGATCTTCACCTCGAATTGATTTTGGGCCTTTCTAGCAAAGGTTTTGAAGATTCTCTGAACCTGCGATTTGTCATCAAGGAAAAATACCCACGTAAATCTAGAAAAATCATCAACAATAACTAGACCAAAGGAGTTACCACCAAGGCTTTTGTAAGCATTGGGACCGAAGAGATCCATATGAAGAAGCTCAAGCGGTCTCCTTGTGGTCATGATGTTCTTCACGGGATGACTTCCACCTACTTGTTTTCCTGCTTGACATGCACTACAGAGTCTATCTTTGTCAAAGAAAACATCTTTAACACCAAGAATATGATCACCTTTGATTAGCTTATCTAGATTACGCATACCAACATGTCCAAGCCTTCTATGCCATAACCAACCTTTAGCAGATTTAGCAATGAAGCAAGTTCTAGGTTGAGCTTTCTTAGTGAAATCGACAATGTATAGGTCACCTCTACGGATACCGGTAAATACCATGTTATGATTGTCACGACGAAAAACTTGGCAATCTACTTCGATGAATAGCACATTGAATCCAAAGTCAGCTAATCTAGACACGGAAAGTAAATTGTATCCAAGTGATTCAACAAGCATGACATTTTTAATGGAGCTATCATGAGATATGGCCACCTTACCAAGGCCAAGTACCTTACCCTTGGAGTTGTCTCCAAAAGTCACATACTTGCGTGGACCATCGCTCTTTGCAAGCTCTCGAAACATGTCTTCATCTCCGGTCATGTGATCGGTGCATCCACTATCAAGAATCCACTCTTTTCCACCGGATATGTAGTCTCTCGATTTGCCATAAGATCGAGACTCTTCATGATCTTGTCTAGCTCGGTGTCCGAATCGGAGTAATCGTCATCATGCTCATGCTCATCATCATATTGACCCATAGATGATTCATCGTCAATTCCTAGGTCAATTTGACAATGACTTGCATCAGTTTTGTCAGAGTGACAATAATCATCGGAATGCAATACAAGAGCATTTCTAATTCGAACATTGATAAAACCGGATCACCCTTCTTTTCATAAGATCACGAAGCTCAAAGAAGCATTTATCAAACTTGGGATCATTGGGGCGCATCATATCAAATTCAATAGTCTTGTATAGAATTTCATCAAGACCTCTCAAAGAGTAGTCCGGATAAAGTTCTTCCAAGAACTTCCACATAGCATAGGCGCACTCAAAGTTTGTGACAAGCTCAAGTAAGTTATCGGGCAAACCTCTAATGATAAGATTTACAGTTCTAAGGTTACGAAGCAAATCAAGCTCTTCATCCATAGTAGGGTGCAAGGGGTCAAATGGAGGTACATATGGGGTTTCAACATATTTGCGCAAGTTGTACATCTTAAAGATAGCAAGCATTTAAATCCTCCACGAGTTATAGGACACTCCATTAAGAATAGGCACTCTATGACTAACACTCCCAAACGTAGACACGTCCATCTTCCTCCAATGGTGTGCAAACCAAAGCAATGGAGACCAATGCTCTGATACCAATTGTAGGATCGTTGAAGGCAAGAGTGTCTAGAGGGGGGGTGATTAGACTACTTGACAAGATAAAAGTTTAGCCTTTTGATTAGGACAAGTTTTTAGCAAGTTCACAATGGAGATCAAGTCAAGCATCATGCGAACAAGTCAAGTAGCATACTACACATGCAATTCTAGAGTATGGGCAGCGGAAAGTAGATTGCACAAGTAGTAAAGGAGAGGTGGAGAAGAGCAAACGCAATTTGGAGACACGGAGATTTTTCTCGTGGTTCCGATAGGTGGTGCTATCGTCAATCCACGTTGATGGAGACTTCAACCCACGGAGGGTAACGGCTGCGAGAGTCCACGGAGGGCTCCACCCACGAAGGGTCCACGAAGAAGCAACCTTGTCTATGCCATCATGGCCTCGCCCACGGAGGACTAGCCTTACTCGGGTAGATCTTCACGAAGTAGGCGATCTCCTTGCCCTTACAAACTTCTTGGTTCAACTCCACATCTTGACGGAGGCTCCCAAGCGACACCTAACCAATCTAGGAGGCACCACCTCCAAAAGGTAATAGATGGTGTTGGTGATGATGAACTCCTTGCTCTTGTGCTTCAAATGATAATCTCCCCAACACTCAACTCTCCTCACTGATTTGGCTGTGGTGGAAGAAAGGATTGAGTGGAAAGCAACTTGGGAAGGCTAGAAATCAAGTTTCATATGGTGGGAGTGGAGCAACTTGATCTCAACACAAGGGTAGGTAGTTTTCTTCTCGAAATGTAAGGTAGGAGTGGTAGTTCTTTCGATGGCTCTCTCCACGAATGAAGAGGAGGTGGAGGGTATTTATAGCCTCCACACAAAATCCAACTGCTACACACATTTGACCAATCTCGGTCGGGACCGAAGTTGACAACTCGGTGAGACCGAAAGTTCAAATCTTGTGAACGTTGGGATTTTCGTGGGACCGAAAATACAATCTCGGTTAGTCCGATTCTTCCAAAGACTAGGGTTTGCCATTCTCGGTGGGACCGACTTTCTCATCTCGGTGACACCGATTTGAGTACGTATGTTCTGTAGGTTGGCAACACTAGTTTCGTAAGACCGAGTTTGGAATCGGAAAATCCGAAATTTCTAGGGTTTGGGTATATGGTGAGGTGGTTCATCTCGGTGTGGTGAGTTTATGGAATCGATGGGACCGAGATTACTTATGAGTATATGTTGGAATGAAAGATTGCTGATAGTTTGAGAGATAAATCACTAAGCACTTTGAGCAACCAGATCATCATCATAACCTCATCCCCTTTTAATAGTATTGGCTTTCCTATGGACTCAATGTGATCTTGGATCACTAAACCAAAAATAGAGTCTTGAGCTTTTGCCAATGTTTTCCTTAGCATTCTAGGGGTCCACCTCTTCAGTCCTTTTGCCATTGCCAGAGTGATTGACTTTCCTGAAACATACTTGATAAAAGCATTAGTCCAACCACAAAGTATGTTGTCATTAATTACCAAAACCACCCAGGGAGCAAATGTGCTTTCACTCTTGGCGAAGGCGGGCCTCCTCGGCAAGCTGGTTCTGCAGGCCCTTCAGCTCGCTCTCCAGCGTCTCACAACGACCTTGGACGCTAGCTGCCTCCCCCAGGGCAGCATCGCGGGCAACCTTCGCCTCAAGGACGGCCTGTTTCTCCTTGTCGCAAGCCGTCGAGGCCTGGACCAGCGCCACCCATATCGAAGCATCGGAGCGAATCCAGCCAGAAGCCAGCTCCAAGCGCCCGGCCACTAGACGAGGGTCGGCGCCCAGAAGATCCTGCCGCAGACGGTCCAGACCGGCAATGGCGTGATCCAGAACAGTATTCGGGGAAGCATTGGTCGGTGGAGTAGGAGGAGAATACGGCCACGTGACCAAAGTATTCTGAGACGGAACCTACTGCGCCACGACGGCTGTGGTGGCGGCATCAGGCAGGGGCACCTCGGGAGTCGCCTGGGCCAAGGAGGCCGAGCTAGCCCCAGCGGGCTCAGCCTGGCCTCACGAGGATGCCCGGGCAGGAGAGGCATGCGCGTCACAGTCACCTTCTTTCTCGGGCAGAGGCACTGCCATGGATGGGACCTCAGGAGCTCCCCTCGGCTTCTTTGCCGCGGGCGCCAGCCTGGCCGGAAGATACAAGCATCAAGTCTCGGCAAGGGAACAATAATCAAGATAGGAATCAAGCACTTACAGGTCGTCGCTGGTGGGCTCAAGCAGCCTCCGGCCGTACTTGAAGCCTGAGAGCCGGCTGCTAGGGTCAGCTTCAAGGAGCTCGGGAGCAGGAGGCGTGCCTGCGGATCGCCTCGGGGCCGGGGCAGACCCGCGGGGGATCAGCCCAGTCCGGTCCTTCTTCGGGATCGGAGGCAGGCTCCCGCCGCCCTGCTCACCCTCATCCTCGTCGTTGTCACTTTGGGGGAGGCGGAGAGTGCGGGACCTGCGCCGTAGGGGAGGAGCCCTTGACTCCGCCTCTGAGTCAACCCCCTCTTCCCGCTCCCCTTCTTCCTTCTCTTCGCTGGAGTCGTCGGAGGACACGTCCACCAGGTCCTCTGGAGCCTCCGCGGGCACGGGCCCGTCCCCGTTGAAGACGGGCATGGACCCCACTACCTGCTCCCAATCCTCGCGAAGGAACAGGGGTGTGGGGGCGCCCTCCAGCCTCACCACGTCACCCCCAACCAAGGACTGGAGGACCGCAGCTAGATCCTCGTTGGCCAAGACCACGGGGCTCGGGTGAGGCCTCCACATCGGGAGCGAGTACTGACGGAGCGGAGCCAGCTGATGCTCCAGGAACTCCCTCAGCAGCGACACACCGGTCAGCTTCGCCGCCGCCACGCTGGCCGGCCTCAGATCTGCGTCCATCTTCTCCAACACCAGCTTCGCGCGGGGATCTAGAATCTCCACTCGGGACCAGTCGTCGGAGCTCACGGGGTGCTCCGTGGGCAGGATCAGCCGAGGGTGGATGCACCCAGCATCCACCAGGACCCACTTGCTCCTGAAGCCCACGATCCTCTTCCCAGGGTTCGAAATGGCGATGGAGTCGCCGTACGCGACGAAGCTCGCACACGCGGAGGCGGAACCACGGGAGGTCCGGAATGAGAAGTAGTGGCGTAGCAAGGCCACCGAGGGTTTCACCCCTACGCGAGCCTCAGAATAGTAGGCAAAGATCACCAGAAGAAGGACGGAGTTGGGATGGAGGTGCAGAGCTTGAATATTATAGTGGCGGAGGACAGAGAAGAAGAACTCAGAAAAGGGAGGCACCAAACCGGCGACGATGGCACTCACGAAGAGCGGGTAGAAGGTGCTCCCTCAGCCTTCAGGGATGGTAGAGCAGGCCTTGAACGCCTTCATCCCGTCGATGCCCTGCGCCTCCGCCATCTGGCGCACCCGAGCAAGGCTCGCCCATGACACATTTGGCGAGTCCAAGGCAGGCGAGTACCAAGCTCCGGTCGGGGCTTGGCGAGGCGCTATGACTGGCTAGGGCGTGCAGACGGAGTAGATCTGAAGATTTCGGAAGCAGGGAGGAGAGGCGCAAGAAAGGGGATCTGAGCAGCAACTGGAGGAAGTAAAGGAGGCAAGGGAGATGCCGCTCCTTTATCAACTCGCGCGGTTGCAGAGGCGCCCACGTCCAATCAACCGCCACGCGACGCCCAAGGCCGCAGGCTGTTAGGGCCCGCGACGCTTCACACTTGCCCTTCCGCCTCTCTGCTCAGCCAAGTTCGGGCGTGCCGTGGGCCCGGGGGCTACTGTCGGCGTTCTGGGAATGGGGGTCCCCAGACTTGCCTGCCTGCGGCCTGCGGCGTGGCTCAAAGGAGGCCCAGCGCAGCCCATCTTCATCAACACAAACTCAAGACCCTCGCGAGGGGCCAGGCCTCGCGGGGCGGACGACAAGGAGCTTCCTCAGGCACGGTCTCGTCAGCCTGGCTCACGAGGAGGCGGAGAGTTCAAGGCGGGGTACCTCGCGAGGTGCCCGTGACGCAAGCCATGACGACCAAGGGCGCCAGCCCGCGCAGTGTCCTCCTTTCCTCTTTGGTGCAAAGGGAGCAAGCGCAGGTGAGGGCGTCAAGCAAAGGCGTCCATTTCGGTGCAACAAGACCAAGACCAGCCCAACGGCCGGAAGGAAGTCATTGTGGAGCCCAAGCCGGCGTCACCACCAGAGCCTTTGACAGGCGAGGACCAACTTTAGTCAAGATAAGTGTACCCGCTATTCCCCTTCAAAATGGCCAATTGTTGGCGCCCTTCCCGCTCAATATTTGGGAAGAGGCCCAGGGCCTTTGCCTATAAATAGGACTAGCCACCCCCTGGGTAGAGGCATCTGGATCCTCACCAAGAAACCAGTAGATAGAGCGATTGAATTCCTCCTAGCAGTTCATCGCACCAGCCAAGAACAGACCCTCGTGAGGCTGTTCTTTCTTGTACTGTTCCTCATCAGCCCCAGAAGCAATCCACCACACCACACACTGGAGTAGGGTATTACACCACGATGGTGGCCTAAACCAGTATAAATCTTGTGTCTCTTGTGCTGTTCTGTTTGGTAGTTTAGGTCCAAGCGATTCAGTGAGGAGCGAGCCAGTAGAGGGTCGAATCTTCGCACGCACCCCAGTGTTCGAACCTCAAGGGTCTGCCGGAACCCGAAATCCGACAAAGACGCTCCAAGCAAAACACATATCATGTGGTGAATAAAAATATAGCTCCAAGTAAATTACCGATGGAAGTGGATTTAAAGAGGGATGCCTTCCGGGCATCCCCAAGCTTTGACTTTTGGTGTCCTGGATTATCTTGGGGGTGCCATGGGCATCCCCAAGCTTAGGCTCTTGCCACTCCTTGTTCCATAATCCATCAAAAGAATTCACCAAAAACTTGAAAACTTCACAACACAAAACTCAACAAAAATCTCGTGAGCTCCGTTAGAGAAAGAAAACAAAAGACTACTTCAAGGTACTGTAATGAACTCATTCTTTATTTATATTGGTGTTAAACCTACTGTATTCCAACTTCTCTATGGATTATAAACTATTTTACAAGCCATAGATTCATCAAAATAAGCAAACAACACAGGTAAAATAGAATCTGTCAAAAACAGAACAGTCTGTAGAAATCTATAACTAACGCAAACTTCTGGAACTGTAAAAATTCTATCAAAATAGTAAGTCCTGGAAAATTTGTTTATTGATCAACAGAAAAAAGAATCAATGCAAAATCACGTTTCTGTGATTTATCATAACTAAATTCATGCACACGAAGTTTCTGTTTTTCAGCAGAATCAAATCAACTATCATCGTAGGTTATCCTATAGGTTCTACTTGGCACAAACACTAATTAAAAGATAAAACCACATCCAAACAGAAGGTAGATGGATTATTTATTCCTGAACAGAAGCAAAAACAAAAACACAAAATAAAATTGGGTTGCCTCCCAACAAGCGCTATCATTTAACGCCCCTAGCTAGGCATAAAAGCAAGGATAGATCTAGGTATTGCCATCTTTGGTAGGCAATCCATAAGTGGCTCTCATGATAGATTCATATGGTAATTTTATTTTATTTCTAGGGAAGTGTTCCATGCCCTTCTTTAAGGGAAATTGGAATCGAATATTTCCTTCCTTCATATCAATAATTGCACCAATCGTTCTAAGGAAAGGTCTACCAAGAATAATAGGACATGAAGGATTGCAATATATATCAAGAACGATAAAATCTACGGGCAAATAATTCCTATTTGCAACAATAAGAACATCATTAATTCTTCCCATAGGCTTTTTAATAGTGGAATCCGCAAGATGCAAGTTTAGAGAGCAATCATCAAAATCACGGAAATCTAGCAAATCACATAAAGTTCTGGGAATAGTAGAGACACTAGCACCCAAATCACACAAAGCATGAAACTCATAATCTTTAATTTTAATTTTAATAGTAGGTTCCCACTCATCATAGAGTTTTCTAGGGATAGAGACTTTCAACTCAAGTTTTTCTTCATAAGATTGCATCAAGGCATCAACAATATGTTCGGTAAAGGCCTTATTTTGACTATAAGCATGAGGAGAATCTAGCACGGATTGCAACAAGGAAATACAACCAATCAAAGAGCAATTTTCATAATTAAATTCTTTGAGATCCAAAATAGTGGGTTTAGCAACATCTCGGTTTTTATTTATTTCAATCCCACTTTCATCAAATTCATCATCAAGATCTAGAAACTCTGAATTCTTAAAACGCCTTCTAGGTAAAGGAAGATAATCTTCAGTTTCATCAAGATTCATATTGCAAAACAAAGAATTGATGGGGGACACATCAATAACTTTTAGATCTTGATTTTCATAGGAATTGGAAAAACACGCTTTAATAAAGGCATCTTTGGAAGCACGCATCCTAGCGGTTCTTTCCTTGCACTCATCAATGGAAATTCTCATGGCTTTGAGAGACTCATTGATATCATGCTTAGGAGTAATAGATCTAAGCTTTAAAGAATCAATTTCAAGAGAAATTCTATCAACGTTCCTAGCCAAATCATTAACTTTAAGCAATTTCTCTTCAAGCAAAGCATTAAAATTCTTTTGTGAATTCATAAACTCTTTAACACTACTCTCAAATTCAAAGGGCATATTATTAAAATTTCCATAAGAGTTGTTGTAAGAATTTCCATAATTATTAGAAGGATTACTAGGATAAGGCCTAGGATTAAAATTCCCTCTATAAGCATTGTTTCCAAAACTATTCCTACCAACAAAATTCACATCCATAGATTCATTATTATTCTCAAGCAAGGTAGACAAAGGCATATCATTGGGATCAATAGGAGTATTTTTAGGAGCAAACATCTTCATAAGTTCATCCATCTTTTCACTCAAAACATTGATTTCTTCTATAGCATGCACTTTTTTACTAGAAGATCTTTCAGTGTGCCATTGAGAATAATTAGCCATAATATTATCAAGCAATTTGGTAGCATCTCCTAACGTAATCTCCATAAACGTGTCTCCCGCGGCCGAATCTAAAAGATTTCTAGAAGCAAAATTCAATCCGGCATAAAAAATTTGTATGATCATCCATAAATTCAAACCATGAGTAGGGCAATTGCGAAACATTAATTTCATTCTTTCCCAAGATTGGGCAACATGCTCATGATCAAGTTGTTTAAAATTCATGATATCATTCCTAAGAGTGATAATCTTAGCGGGAGGAAAATACTTAGAGATAAAAGCATCTTTGCACTTGTTCCAAGAATCAATACTATTTTTATGCAAAGACGAAAACCAAACTTTAGCATGATCTCTAAGTGAAAACAGAAATAACTTCAATTTGACAATATTGTTATCCGTATCTTTCTTCTTTTGCATATCAGATAAATCAACAAAATTGTTTAGATGAGTAGTGACATCTTCACTAGGAAGGCCGGCGAATTGATCTTTCATAACAAGACTCAGCAAAGCGGTATTGATTTCACAAGACTCATCATTATTAAGAGGAGCAATCAGAGTACTAAGGAAATCATTATTATTGGTATTCGAGAAATCACACAACTTGGTATTATCTTGTGCCATGGCAACAAGTAATCCAACACACAAGCAAACAGAAAGGCAACGAGAAAAAGGCAAACGGAAAAGAGAGGAGGAGATTGGGAAAGAGAGGGCGAGTAAAACGGCAAGGGTGAAGTGGGGGAGAGGAAAACGAGAGGCAAATGGCAAATAATGTAATGCGAGAGATAGGGATTGCGATGGGTTATTGGTATGGTTGACTTGCTTGCGTGAGCCTCCCCGAAAACGGCGCCAGAAATTCTTCTTGCTACCTCTTGAGCACTGCGTTGGTTTTCCCCGAAGAGGAGAGGATGATGCAGCAAAGTAGCGTAAGTATTTCCCTCAGTTTTTGAGAACCAAGGTATCAATCCAGTAGGAGACCACGCACAAGTCCCTCGTACCTACACAAAACGATAGCAACTCGCAACCAACGTGATTAGGGATTATTAATCCCTTCACCGTCACTTACGATAGTGAGATCTAATAGAGATGATAAATAATATTTTTGGTATTTTTGATAGATAGATGCAAAGTAAAAAGTAAAAGGCAAAGTAAAAACAAAGCAAGTAAATAAAGTGATAGAGATTGATATGATGAGAATAGACCCGGGGGGCATAGGTTTCACTAGTGGCTTCTCTCAAGAGCATAAGTATTCTACGGTGGGTGAACAAATTATTGTTGAGCAATTGACAGAATTGAGCATAGTTATGAGTATATCTAGGCAATGATCATGTATATAGGCATCACGCCAAAACAAGTAGATCGAAACGATTCTGCATCTACTACTATTACTCCACTCATCGACCGCTATCCAGCATGCATCTAGAGTATTAAGTAAAACAGAGTAACGCCTTAAGCAAGATGACATGATGTAGAGGGATAAATTCATACAATATGATAAAACCCCATCTTGTTATCCTCGATGTCAACAATACAATACGTGCCTTGCAACCCTTTCTATCACTGGGTAAGGACACCACAAGATTGAACCCAAAGCTAAGCACTTCTCCCATTGCAAGAACTACCAATCTAGTTGGCCAAACCAAAAAGGATAATTCGAAGAGACTTGCAAAGATAACCCAATCATACATAAAAGAATTCAGAGAAGAATCAAATATTTTCCATTGATAATACTGGATCATAAACCCACAATTCATCGGTCTCAACAAACACACCGCAAAAAGAAGATTACGTCGAATAGATCTCCACGAGAGAGGGGGAGAACTTTGTATTGAGATCCAAAAAGAGAGAAGAAGCCATCTAGCTACTAGCTATGGACCCGAAGGTTTGAAGTAAACTACTCACACTTCATCGGAGGGGCTATGGTGTTGATGTAGATGCCCTCCGTGGTGGATGCCCCCTCCGGCGAAGCTCCGGAACAGGCCCCAAGATGGGATCTCGTGGATACAGAAGGTTGCAGCAGTGGAATTAGGTTTTTGGCTCCTGTTCTGATCGTTCGGGGATACGTAGGTATATATAGGAGGAAGGAGTACGTCGGTGGAGCATTAGGGGGCCCACGAGGTAGGGGGCGCGCCTAGGGGGGGCGCCCCCTCCACCCTCGTGATCGCCTCTGGCACTGCTTGGAGTAGGGTCCAAGTCTCCTGGATCAGGTTTGATTGGAAAATCACGCTCCCGAAGGTTTCATTCCGTTTGGACTCCGTTTGATATTCCGTTTCTTCGAAACACTAAAATAGGCAAAAAATAGCAATTCTGGGCTGGGCCTCCGGTTAATAGTCCCAAAAGTAATATAAAAGTGGAAAATAAAGCCCAATATAGTCCAAAACAGTAGATAAAGTAGCAAGGAGCAATCAATAATTATAGATACGTTTGAGATGTATCAGGTTGCTCATTGCTTGTTGTTCTTGGTGCAAAGCTCTTTGTGCACCGAAGAGGTGGCTCTTGGTGACAAAGGATGACATGTCGTCGTCTTGCTCGATGAAGAGTTGGTTGGTAGAAGAACTTGGCCTATCCATCATTCCAAGCAAATACGTGAGTGGGAGAAAGAGAAGAACTGATACCAAATGTACCTTGACCGATGTTGAAGATGGACCCATGATCACCCAAATGTGGACAAGGAAATAACACAATTGGTACCAATTCTTGTTGGTTCTCACACCTACACAAGTAAAAGCTTATGGTGGAGCTTGGTTAGGATGGTGGCACAAAATTTGATGCAATTGTAAGTGAGCTTCAATAATGTTGGAAAAGATTCACAAATTTGCAAATGCAACAAGTAGACCAATAGCAAGATGTGGTACACAGACACACACGCAAATAGATAAATGGGGTCGTGCAACCAAGGAATGAGCCAAAATGTGGAGACCACGAAAATGCTCTTGTTGCACAACACTAGAGAGACGCTAGCACGATTGCACAATAGGCAGATATGGAACTTGTGCACAACCTACTAAGCAGAAATGCAACGACTCCTATCCTAAGTAAGCTATATGTATGGTATGTCAGTGGTATGATCCAAGATGATCGGATATAACAATCTTAATGTAGTATGATGTTATGGTTCTTGCTTATAAGCTCTTTGCTTATCTTTCCTTCTTGCTTAAAAGCTTGTTTGGCTCTTTCACTTTTGAGCTCTTTTCTCATGCAAAACTTCATGAACCAAGATAGCAATTGTGTATGCGATGACAACTTTGTGACACAAAAGATGATACCAAGATATGCACCACTATGATATGGTATGTATGCTATGGAGTATGATCACTAACGTGCACAGGTCACATTGCCGGCAATACTCAAAGGCTAGTCTCGATGGGTAAGCAACGTGAAAGTAAGGCTATGTGGTTATCAATGCAATGGCATGGAGATGACAAAGATGTTGTCGAGGTTTCCGTCCTTGGCGATGATGAGTCCTCTGCAAAGATGAGCGGTGGTGATGTTGATGTCGAACCGTACCTATATAGGTGAAACAAAATAGGACACGGGAACCACAACTCAAATTCTCAAAGACCAAAACGGGTCAAAATTATCATAGGTGGTAGTGGTAAGTGATGGTGGTGCTTGTGGAAAGCGGTGGTGGTATGCGAAAATATGCACGGTATGCGGAAGTATGCGTGGGCACCGGGGCAAAATTGGGGGAAAACTAGGAGGAAAATGGGGCGGTGGATGGAGTTGCTACTGTCAGGGGCCGGATGTCCGGGCCAGGAGCCGGATGTGCGGGTGCTGTGATTGTGGCCGAACGAGATGAACTCCATGGGAAAAGGGCAACCCCGGGGCAAAATTCGGACGATTTAGTGGATGGAAATTGCGGAAAAGATGGGGGAAAGCTAGATCCACACGTGGCAAAGCATATCCGTGGATCAAATCCAACAAAACTTCATCACACCAACAAATCACAAAAAAACATTGGGGGCTATTTTTGGTGGGGATTTTCGGATTTAGGAAGAAACCAACAAAATCAAGCTAGAAAACATGGGGTAGGGGCTCCAAAAACGTGATCAACGTGGCTCATGATACCAAGATGATGTAGGGTAGAACCCTAGAGGCCGATCTTTCATGTTTGGAGGGATTCCTACCGAGAACATGAAGAACACGAGAGGCGAAACGAGGGGAAAACGAGGGAAACACAAGAGAAAACACTCAACCAACAAGAAGATAGTCACACATGTGCTAGATCCTCGAATCACAAAAGGGTAAAAGATCCAAATCCAACAAGGGACGATACATAGGGTAACCGGTTCTTCTCCGTGAGGAGGTCTTAAAGATGGTCTTCTCTGAGTGGAGGTCTTGAATGCAAGTGGATCTTCTCCGAAGAGGTGTCGGTCCCTCGCGGTGGAGTAGATTCGGATGGATGAGCAAAGCTCTATCTCAAATGAGCTATGACAATGCTGACCCTAGAAAGAGGGTGGAGGAGGAGTTTATATAGTCTAGGGGGCTAATAGGGGTACATGGGCTCGGCCCTTTACTGTGCGCAGACAGGTCAGGCCGGATGTCCGGGTGCTCGTGAGGTGTCGGATGTCTGGGATGGTCTGGCACCGTCTTGGATCTCACTGGGCAGGAGTGGTCCTGATGTCTGGGCGCAGGCCGGACGTCCGGGGTGACGTGAAGGGCCGGATTTCCGGAGATTTGGCCGGATGTCCGGGCTGGCAGGGGTCCAGCTACTGGTATGGTGCGCCGGATTTCCGGGGGACGATCCGGATGTCTGGCCGCTCGCTGTGCACCGGATGTCTGGGTTCTTGGCCTGACGTTCGGGGCCTGTAGCTTCGGCTGGGCTTCGGCTGTAGCAGTTTCTCCAGGGGCTGGATGTCCGGGGCCATGGCCGGATGTCCGGGGCCTGGAAGCTGTCCTTGCCTTGTCCCGTTGGTTCTCTTCATCCGTGGACTTGGGAACTTGGCCATCTTCACGCGCATCCTCGGGAGGGTCCTCTTGGTACCTAATCATACACAACATTCCGGACTTAGGTAGTAGCCATGTCTTGAGAGGATCATATGAGATATCACTAAGGAGAGAAGTCACCTCGGTCTCGAGAGCTCTAGCTCGTGATCGTGTCATGGGTCCTCTTGGTGCTTAGTGAGACGGTGGTAGGTCCATGGGGATGACCGTAGGATGCTCCGCATCACATCGCCATGAACTCTAGCAGCAACTCCAACCCCATCCCCAACCCCTTCCCTCGGGTCATTGGATGGAGGCTTTCCGCCTCGGGTGCTCGCTTGGTGACCGCACCAAGTTCGATAACATCATGGAAGTCTACTCGAACTTCAACAACATGGAAGACATGCACAAGGAGTCAGACGCTGTGGTGAATAAGGCAACGCCGGAGGAGTTGAAGATGATGATTCCTGACCCAGCAAAGGGTGCTATGTCAGTCGACATCCTTCGCTGGGCCATGAATCGGGCCAACTATGGCGATGCTGGACAGAGGGCAAGGTGGGCCAGGTACAGGGAGTACAAGTGTCCTCATGACCAGCGTGCCGCAGCGTACTGGATGACAAGGATGGTGGTGGCACCGGAGGAGGAAGAAGAAGCGGTGGCGATGATTGTCAGGGCACCAAAGCTAGGACACCAAAGTATGCTAACCGATCTAGCCTCCGGCGACGAAGAAGAGATGGTGGTCTAGAACGAGGACAAGAACAAGGCTAAGGGCACCCGCTGCTCCAACCGTCTCCAGGATCGCCTGGGCTATGATTTGTGACTGTTGTGTAAGATTTACCCCCAATCCCATTCCCCTTGTACTCAATCCGAATCGAAACCTCAAATACATAGCCATGAGGAACTAATGATGATGTTATGATCAATCCTATGGCTATTTACCACGATTCCCCATTCCCCTAGATCACGGATCAAATCTAAACATGGATCAATGTGAAATAGTAAATGAGGATGTCGGCCCCATGGAACCAGGGTACCACGTGCCCGCGGCCGGGAGCTTGACTGAGTACCCCACGGTGCAGCAGCGGGAAGCTCGAAAGCACTCACCCCTCGAGGCCCGGGAAGCTTCTCTTCTGAATCATATAGGCCCTCGCGAGAATCATGAATCCTGGGAACACAGCTCACGATCCCTCCTTTCCCCTCTGCTGCATGCATCGACGGTCGTGGGGAGGTACGTCGAGAATCATTCCTGGGATGGGCACAAGCATGGCCTTAACTCGGTTGCGGTCATCCATGCTGGCCATAAGCGGTTACTTCCCCTGTGCATTGCTACAGGGCCGGTACCTTGGCACTGATAACACTGTACGAGGTGAGAAACGAGCGAGTATCCACAGAGTAATACGTTGCCCCGGAAGACATCATCATGAGCACATACATGCGCGGTGCAGGAGACCATGCCTCATTGGTACAAGCTAGAGCCAATCTACTCAATGTAATATTCGGCCAATGAAGAGCCTCCATGAGGTTCCCTAGGAGGCAGCATAAATAGGGGAAGGTTATGACTTCGCTAGAGGTCAGATTCATTCGCAAGACAAGTCACACATTGTAGCCAGCTATCATATGAAATAAAGAGAACTGCAAGAGTAGGGTATTACACCAACACGATGGCCTAAACCTGAGTACTTCTTGTGTGTTCTTCCTTCTGTTCTTCCTCTTTCAATAGATCATGACTTAGCAAACTAGACGTGTTCAACCCATGGCTGAACTCTCAAAGTGTTGTATCTAACGACACAATGTCTGGTTCTTAGACACTAACATTTGGTGCGCCAGGTAGGGGACTGAGGCGTTTCTAGTGATCCTAGTCCATGTCCTTTGCTTCCTCACATCCTTGCCCCATTGGGTGCAGGGCTGAGACGTTTCCTTCTCCTCTGCCGACAGGAGCTCCATCGTTGCTTTTTCTTCACCCCGTGCTGCGGCCATGGAGGCGGCCTCGTGGGCGTCTGAGGCACCTCATGGCCCGACAAGCCAAGGCACAAATCGTGAAGCACATCGTCGACATCAGGCTACCTCTACGAGCGGGCAAATGGCTATGCCATGTTCACCCTGGACCCTCTCTTCGTTCTTCACCCGCTTGACAATCATAGCAAAGACTGGATAACCAGGGTGTGTCGCGCTGGTCTCGATGGAAATGTTCCCGGGACCTCTCCCTCGTGAACCGCTTTCCTTAGGCTACTGACTCCTGCTTACATGCCCCTGCGGTGGATTTGCAGCACGGTGCCCCGTCTGCGTGATGGAAACGTTCTCAGGTCCTGCCCCACACAAACCTCTTTCCTCCGACCGCCAGCCCCTGCTTCTCTCCCTTGTGGTAGAATCATAGTAGTGTGTCGCGTCCCCTACGATGGAAATGCTCTCGCAACCTGTCCTGTACAAGCCGTTGTCCCGACGCTATGGCCTTGGCGTCGCCTCCTACAGAGGAGTCACAAAAGTGCTCCCTACTGATACGTCTCCAACATATCTATAATTTTTTATTGTTCCATGCTATTATCTGTTTTGGATGTTTTATATGCATTAATATGCTATTTTATATTATTTTTGGGACTAACCTATTAACAGAGAGCCCAATGCTAGTTTCTGTTTTTTTGCCTATTTTAGAGTTTCGCAGAAAAGGAATACCAAACGGAGTCCAAACAGAATAAAACTTTTGCGATGATTTGGATCAGAAGCAAACCAGGAGACTTGGAGATGAAGTCGGAGGAGCTTCGAGGCGGCCACAAGGGTGGAGGGCGCGCCCAGGGGGGTAGGGCGCGCCCCCTGCCTTGTGGGCCCCTCGTGGGTCTCCTGACCTAATTCTTTCACCCATATATACTCTTATACCCCAAAACCATCATGGGGAGCCACGGAAACACTTTTCCATCGCCGCAACCTTCTGTACCCGTGAGATCCCATCTAGGGACCTTTTCCGGCGTCCTGCCAGAGGGGGATTCGATCACGGAGGGCTTCTACATCAACACCATTGCCTTCCGATGAAGCGTGAGTATTTTACCACCAACCTACGGGTCCATAGCTAGTAGCTAGATGGCTTCTTCTCTCTCTTTGATTCTCAATACCATGTTCTCCTCGATGTTCTTGGAGATCTATTTGATGTAATACTCTTTTGCGGTGTGTTTACCGAGATTTGATGAATTGTGGATTTATGATGAGATTATCTATGAATATTATTTGAATCTTCTCTGAATTCTTCTATGCATGATTTGATATCTTTGCAAGTCTCTTTGAATTATCAGTTTAGTTTGGCCTACCAGATTGGTTTTTCTTGCAACGAGAGAAGTGCTTAGCTTTGGGTTGAATCTTGCGGTGTCCTTTCCCAGTGACAGCAGGGGCAGCAAGGCACATATTGTATTGTTGCCATCGAGGATAAAAAGATGGAGGTTTCATCATATTGTTTGAGTTAATCCCTCTACATCATATCATCTTGCTTAATGCGTTACTCCGTTCTTTATGAACTTAATACTCTAGATGCATGCTGGATAGCGGTCGATGCATGGAGTAATAGTAGTAGATGCAAAATCGTTTCGGTCTACTTGACACGGACGTGATGCCTATGTTCATGATCATTGCCTTAGATATCGTCATAATTATGCGCTCTTCTATCAATTGCTTGGCAGTAATTTGTTCACCCACCGTATTATTTGCTATCATGAGAGAAGCCACTAGTGAAAACTATGGCCCCTGGGTCTCTTTTCTATCATACGAGTTCTATTTTCCATCATACTAGTTTCCAATCTACTATTTTGCAATCTTTTACTTTCCGATCTATACACCAAAAATACCAAAAATATTTACTTTACCGTTTATCTATCTCCATCAGATCTCACTTTTGCAAGTAACCGTGAAGGGATTGACAACCCCTTTATCACGTTGGGTGCAAGTTTGTTTGATTGTTTGTGCAGGTATTCAGTGACTTGTGCGTTGTCTCCTACTGGATTGATACCTCAGTTCTCAAACTGAGAGAAACACTTACTCTACTTTGCTGCATCACCCTTTCCTCTTCAATGGAAAAACCAACGCAAGCTAAAGAGGTAGCAGGAAGAATTTCTGGTGCCGTTGCCGGGGAGATCTACGCCAAGTCAAGCCATACCAAGTACCCATCATAAATTCTCATCTCTTGCATTACATTATTTGCCATTCGCCTCTATTTTCCTCTCCCCCACCTCTAAAACGATTTTCAAACAGATTTGCCTTTTCTTTGCCCTTCCTCCATTCTTCTTCTTCGCTTGCTTTTTGTGTGCTCTTGTGTTGGATTGCTTGCTTTGTCACGATGGCTCAAGATAATACTAAATTGTGTGACTTTTCCAACACCAATAACAATGATTTTATTAGCACTCCGATTGCTCTCGCTACTAATGTGGAATCTTGTGAAATTAATGTCGCTTTGCTGAATCTTGTCATGAAAGATCAATTTTCTGGCCTTCCTAGTGAAGATGCCGCATCCCATCTAAACAATTTCGTTGATTTGTGTGATATGCAAAAGAAGAAAGATGTGGATAATGATATTGTTAAATTGAAGCTATTTCCATTTTCACTTAGAGGTCGTGCTAAAACTTGGTTTTCATCTTTGCCTAAAAGTAGTATTGATTTGTGGAACAAGTGTAAAGATGCTTTTATCTCTAAGTAGTTTCCTCCCGCTAAGATCACCTCCCTTAGGAATGATATTATGAACTTTAAGCAACTTGATCATGAGCATGTTGCGCAATTTTGGGAGAGGATGAAATTGATGATAAGAAATTTCCCTACACATGGTTTGAATTTGTGGATGATTATACAAAAAAATAATGCCGGATTGAATTTTACTTCTAGAAATCTTTTAGATTCGGCCGCGGGAGGCACTTTTATGGAAATTACTTTAGGAGAGGCTACTAAACTCCTAGATAATATTATGCTTAATTATTCTCAATGGCACACCGAAAGATCCATTAGTAAAAAAGTGCATGCGATTGAAGAGATTAATGTTTTGAGTGGAAAGATGGATGAACATATGAAATTATTTGCTAGTAAGAGTGCTTCCTTTGATCCTAATGATACGCCTTTTTCCACTTTGATTGAGAATAATAATGAATCTATGGATGTGAAATTTGTTGGTACGAACAATTTTGGCAATAACGCGTATAAAGGTAATTTTAATCCTAGGTCATTTCATAGTAATTCCTCTAATAATTATGTTAATTCCTACAAAAATTCTTATGGAAATTTTAATAAGATAACCCCTGATTTTGAGATTAGTGTTAAAGAATTTATGAGTTCACAAAAGAATTTCAATGCTTTGATTGAAGAAAAAATTCTCAAGATTGATGATTTGGCTAGGAACGTGGATATAATTTCTCTTGATGTTGATTCTTTGAAACTTAGATCTATTCTAGCTAAGCATGATATCAATGAGTCTCTCAAAGCCATGAGAGTTTCCATTGATGAGTGCAAAGAAAAAGAACCGCTAAGATGCGTGCTAAAAAAATCAGTTTATAAAAGCGTGTTCTTCTAGTTTTCATGAGAATAATGATGAATATCTAAAAGTGATTGATGTGACTCCTATTGAATCTTTGTTTTCCAATATAAATATTTATAAAGATTGGATTGGAGATGAGTCAACTTTAGTTAAAAGGCGTCCCAATGATTCAGAGTTTTAAGATCTTGATGCAAAAATTTATAAAAGTGGGATTGGAGAGGTCAAGACTTTAAGTAGCAATGAACCCACTCTTTTGGATTTCAAGGAATTTAATTATGATAATTATTCTTTAATAGATTTTATTTCCTTTTTGCAATCCATGTTGAATTCTCCTCATGCTTATAATCAAAACAAAGCTTTTACTAAACATATCGTTGATGCTATGATGCAATCTTTTGAAGAAAAACTTGAATTGGAAGTTTCTATCCCTAGAAAACTTTATGATGAGTGGGAACCTACTATTAAGATTAAGATTAAATATTTTGAGTGACATGCTTTGTGTGATTTGGGTGCTAGAGTTTCCACGATTCCAAAAACTTGATGTGATGTGTTAGGTTTCGGTGAATTTGATGATTGTTCTTTAAATTGGCATCTTGTGGATTCCACTATTAAGAAGCCTATGGGAAGGATCAATTATGTTATTATTGTTGCAAATAGGAATTATGAGCCCATAGATTTCATTGTTCTTGATATAGATTGCAATCCTACATGTCCTATTATTCTTAGACCATTCCTTAGAACGATTGGTGCAATTATTGATATGAAAGAAGGAAATATTAGATTCCAATTTCCATTAAGAAAGGGCATGGAACACTTTCCTAGGAACAAAATTAAATTTCCATATGAATCTATTATTAGAGCCACTTATGGATTGCATACCAAAGATGACAATACCTAGATCTATTCATGTTTTATGCCTAGCTAAGGGCGTTAAACAATAGCGCTTGTTGGGAGACAACCCAATTTTATTTTTGTTCTTTATTTTTTGTACCTATTTAGTAATAAATAATTCATCTAGCCTCTGGTTAGATGTGTTTTTGTGTTTTAGTTAGCGTTTGTGCCAAGTTAAACCTTTAGGATAGCTTACGGTAATAGTTGTGTTGATCCTGCTGAAAAATAGAAACTTTTGCACCCAGTAAATAATTTCCAGGATTTTATTGAAACGTCTTTTTGATATGATTATTTTTGGTCTTGATTGGTGCACAAATTTCTCAGGTTTTCCTAATTTTTCAGAATTTTTGAAGTTACAGAAGTATTCGTGAGTTAGAGATTACTACAGATTGTTCTGTTTTTGACAGATTCTGTTTTCTATGTGTTGTTTGCTTATTTTGATGAATCTATGGGTAGCATCGGGGGGTATGAACCATTGAAAAATTGGAATACAGTAGATAATTATACCAATATAAATAAAGAATGAGTTTGCAACAGTACCTTAAAGTGGTGATTTATTTTCTTATACTAACGGAGCTCATGAGAATTTTTGTTGAGTTTTGTGTTGTGAAGTTTTCAAGTTTTGGGTAAGGATTTGATGGACTATGGAATAAGGTGTGGAAAGAGCATAAGCTTGGGGATGCCCAAGGTACCCCAAAGTAATATTCAAGGACAACCAAAAGCCTAAGCTTGGGGATGCCCCGGAAGGCAACCCCTATTTCGTCTTCGTCTGTCGGTAACTTTACTTGAGGCTATATTTTTATTCACCACATGATATGTGTTTTGCTTGGAGCGTCTTGTATGATTTGAGTCTTTGCTTTTTAGTTTTCCACAAGCATCCTTGATGTACACACCTTTTGAGAGAGACACGCATGAATCTTGATTTATTAGAATACTCTATGTGCGTCACTTATATCTTTTGAGCTAGGCAATATTGCTCTAGTGCTTCACTTATATCATTTTAGAGCACGGCAGTGATTTTATTTTACAGAAATTGATGAACTTTCATGCTTCACTTATATTATTTTGAGAGTCTTTTAGAACAACATGGTAATTTTCTTTGGTTATAAATTTAGTCCTAATATGATAGGCATCTAAGAGGGATATAATAAAAACTTTCATATATAGTGCATTGAATACTATGAGAAGTTTGATTCTTTATGATTGTTTTGAGATATGAAGATGATGATATTAGAGTCATGCTAGTGGAGTAATTGTGAATTTGAGAAATACTTGTGTTGAGGTTTGTGATTCCCGTAGCATGCACGTATGGTGAACCGTTATGTAACGAAGTTGGAGCATGAGGTATTTTTTTCTTGTCATCCTTTGTGTGGAGGTCGGGATCGCGCGATGGTTAACTCCTACCAACCCTTCCCCTAGGAGTATGCGCGTAGTGCTTGGTTTCGATGACTAATAGATTTTTTCAATAAGTATGTGAGTTCTTTATGACTAATGTTGAGTCCATGGATTATACGCACTCCCACCCTTCCACCATTGCTAGCCTCTCTTGTCCCGCGCAACTTTCACCGGTACCATACACCCACCATATAATTTCCTCAAAACAGCCACCATACCTACATATTATGGCATTTCCATAGCCATTCCGAGATATATTGCCATGCAACTTTCCACCGTTCCGTTTATTATGACACGTTTCGTCATTGTCATATTGCTTTGCATGATCATGTAGTTGACATCGTATTGGTGGCAAAGCCACCTTTTATAATTCTTTATACATGTTATTCTTGATTCATTGCACATCCCGATACATCACCGGAGGCATTCACATAGAGTCATATTTTTGTTCTAATTAGCGAGTTGTAATTTTTTGAGTTGTAAGTAAATAGAAGTGTGATGATCATCATTATTAGAGCATTGCACCATGTGAGGAAATAAAAAAAAGAGGCCAAAGAAGCCAAAATAAAAAAAAGAGGCCAAAGAAGCCAAAAGAAAAAAAGAAAAAAAGAAAAAGAAAAAAAGAGAGAAAAAGAGAGAAGGGACAATGTTACTATCCTCTTTCCACACTTGTGCTTCAAAGTAGCACCATGATCTTCATGATAGAGAGTCGCCTATTTTATCACTTTCATATACTAGTGGGAATTTTTCATTATAGAACTTGGCTTGTATATTCCAACGATGGGCTTCCTCAAATCACCCAAGGTCTTCATGAGCAAGCAAGTTGGATGCACACCCACTTAGTTTCTTTTTGAGCTTTCATACACTTATAGCTCTAGTGCATCCATTGCATGGCAATCCCTACTCACTCACATTGATATCTATTGATGGGCATCTCCATAGCCTGTTGATATGCCTAGTTGATGTGAGACTATCTCCCTCTTTTTGTCTTCTCCACAACCACCATTATATTCCACCTATAGTGTTCTGTCCATGGCTCACGCTCATGTATTGCGTGAAATTTGAAAAAGTTTGAGAATACTAAAGTATGAAACAATTGCTTTGCTGAAACCGGGGTAGTGCATGATTTGAATATTTTGTGTGATGAAGATGGAGCATAGCCAGACTATATGATTTTGTAGGGATAAGCTTTCTTTGGCCATGTTATTTTGAGAAGACATAATTGCCTTGTTAGTATGCTTGAAGTATTATTGTTTTATGTCAATATTAAACTTTTGTTTTGAATCTTTTGGATCTGAACATTCATGCCACAATAAAGATAATTACATGGATAAATATGTTAGGTAGCATTCCACATACAAAATTCTGTTTTTATCATTTACCTACTCGAGGACGAGCACGAATTAAGCTTGGGGATGCTTGATACGTCTCCAACATATCTATAATTTTTGATTGTTCCATGCTATTTTATTATCTGTTTTGGGTGTTTTATATGCACTAATATGCTATTTTATATTATTTTTGGGACTAACCCATTAACCTAGAGCCCAGTGCTAGTTTCTGCTTTTTGCCTGTTTTAGAGTTTCGCAGAAAAGGAATGCCGAACGGAGTCCAAATGGAATAAAACTTCCGTGATGATTTTTCTTGGACGAGAAGCAAACCAGGTGACTTGGAGATGAAGTCGGAGGAGCTTCGAGGCAGCCCCAAGGGTGGAGGGCACGCCCCCTGCCTTGTGGGCCCCTTGTGGGTCTCCCGACCTAATTATTTTGCCCATATATACTCTTATACCCCAAAACCATCATGGGGAGCCACGAAAACACTTTTCAACCGCCGCAACCTTCTGTACCCATGAGATCCCATCTAGGGACCTTTTCCGGCGTCCTGCCGGAGGGGGATTCGATCATGGAGGGCTTCTACATCAACACCATTGCCTTCCGATGAAGCATGAGTAGTTTACCACAGACCTACGGGTCCATAGCTAGTAGCTAGATGGCTTCTTCTCTCTCTTTGATTCTCAATACCATGTTCTCCTCGATGTTCTTGGAGATCTATTCGATGTAATACTCTTTTGGTGTGTGTTTGCCAAGATCCGATGAATTGTGGATTTATGATTAGATTATCTATGAATATTATTTGAATCTTCTCTGAATTCTTTTATGCATGATTTGATATCTTTGCAAGTCTCTTTGAATTATCGGTTTAGTTTGGCCTACTAGATTGGTTTTTCTTGCAATGGGAGAAGTGCTTAGCTTTGGGTTCAATCTTGCGGTGTCCTTTCCCAGTGATAGCAGGGGCAGCAAGGCACATATTGTATTGTTGCCATCGAGGATAAAAAGATGGGGTTTTCATCATATTGCCTGAGATAATTCCTCTACATCATGTCATCTTGCTTAATGCGTTACTCCGTTCTTTATGAACTTAATACTCTAGATGCATGCTGGGTAGCGGTCGATGCGTGGAGTAATAGTAGTAGATGCAAAATCGTTTCGGTCTACTTGACACGGACGTGATGCCTATGTTCATGATCATTGCCTTAGATATCATCATAATTGTCCGCTCTTCTATCAATTGCTTGGCAGTAATTTGTTCACCCACCGTATTTATTTGCTATCATGAGAGAAGCCACTAGTGAAAACTATGGCCCCCGAGTCTCTTTTCTATCATACGAGTTCTATTTTCCATCATACTAGTTTCTAATCTACTATTTTGCAATCTTTTACTTTCCGATCTATAAACCAAAAATACCAAAAATATTTACTTTACCGTTTATCTATCTCTATCAGATCTCACTTTTGCAAGTAACCGTGAAGGGATTGACAACCCCTTTATCGCGTTGGGTGCAAGTTTGTTTTATTATTTGTGCGGGTATTCGGTGACTTGTGCGTTGTCTCGTACTGGATTGATACCTTGGTTCTCAAACTGAGGGAAATACTTACTCTACTTTGTTGCATCACCCTTTCCTCTTCAAGGAAAAAACCAACGCAAGCTCAAGAGGTAGCACCTACCTGCCGCGAGGGAAAAGTTCTCGGGTCCTACCCCATACGAACTAACTTCCCCAGGTTAAAAGGCCTCTGTTTCTCGCCCCGCATGGCAAAGTCACAGCAGTGCGCCGCACATACCGTGATGGAAATGTTCCCGGGATCTCTCCCGCATGAACCGCTTTCCCAGGTTGCTGGGTCTCGTTTTTCTCCCTGACCAGCTAAGTCGAACGCAGGAACGAAAACATATGAGGGAAATACGGATACTCTCAGAACATAATGCTTGATTTAAAAGAGTGTGGGTCGGCATGTACATCCAATTACGTCAACCCGTCTGTTCTGCGACACACGGTGCCCCATTTCTACTATAAGAAATAAAAGCAAAAGATAGGTACCGGAGATCCTGTGATGGAAGGAACCTCAGGCATTAGCAGTGTTATTGCCCTTCCACTACTGCACCACCGCCTTGACCACATCCGCCAAGGCATACCGGGCTCTCCACTCGTCCTCGACGCCTGTCTCCTCCAACACGACCCTCGGTGGATAGTGAGGGGAAGCATTATGTATGTCGACGAGGATATGTGTGGCCACCTCCCGCACGATGGTCCACCGCCGCGTCCTGTGTCATCTCCCTTAGTTGCGGAACTCTCTGAACCTGGCCGCGAGGGATGGAAGAAGAAGGTCAGGTGGCTCAGCTTCCACTAGTCAAAGGCGTCGTACGGAATGAATGGCTGAAGGCCGAGGGCATCCATGTCCTCGTCCAGCCTCCGATACATGTCGCGCAATGCCCCCACATTCCTGTAGTGGTCGGCGTGAAGGTGGCCTAAGAGTTGCTCCTCCTCTCAATGGCGGATCTGCTCCATCTCCAGCATACCGCGCAGCTTGATGGTCTCGCTCTCTAGTCAAAGGGCGGTCCCGCTGAGAATAGCGCAGAGCTCCTGGACCTTGGCGTCCTTCGCGGCCAGGCTGGTCTGCATCTACTCCCTCTCAAAATGGCTGGCCTCATGCGACATGGTGGAAAGGAGAAGAAGAAGGAAGGAGTAGAATGGCAATGGAGGCGGGGCTTGGAGGCTGCGGGAAGAGTGACAAACGATGACAGGCTCCCTTTGCTTTTATAGGCGATGAAGGTGAACGACGGTCGCCCATGTTTCCACGACGCGCCCGCTGTTGGTGTCAAAACTGGCGGATCTTGGGTAGGGGGTCCCGAACTGTGTATCTAAGGCTAACGGTAACAGGAGGCGGGAGACACAATGTTTACCCAGGTCCGGGCCCTCTCGAGGGGGGTAATACCCTACTTCCTGCTTGATTGATCTTGATGATATGAGTGTTACAAGAGTTGATCTACCACGAGATCGTAGAGGCTAAACCCTAGAAGCTAGCCTATGATTATGATTGTTCTTGTCCTACGGACTAAACCCTCCGGTTTATATAGACATCGGAGGGGGCTAGGGTTACACAGAGTCGGTTACAGAAAAGGAGATCTACATATCCGAATTGCCAAGCTTGCCTTCCACACAAAGGAGAGTCCCACCCGGACACGGGACGAAGTCTTCAATCTTGTATCTTCATAGTCCAACAGTCCGACCAAAGTATATAGTCCGGCTGTCCAAGGACCCCCTTATCCAGGACTCCCTCAGTAGCCCCTGAACCAGGCTTCTATGACGATGAGTCCGGCGCGCAGATTGTCTTCGGCATTGCAAGGCGGGTTCCTTCTCCCAATATTCCATAGAAGATTTTGAACACGAGGATCGTGTCCGACTCTACAAAACAAATTCCACATACCATCGTAGAGAGCACAATATTCCACAAATCTAATCTGCTGACAACTTTTCATACAGTGACATCACGCCACGACCCGGTCATTATTCGAACCGTTTTTCCCAACCAGCTACTGCGCATATTGCGAGGCGGTTTTACTGGCACGTCTTGTCGAAGCAGAGATCGTGTCCCCTTATCACGGGATTCTCATCAATACGGGTATGGGTAACCCAACCGCACCATCAACGTGATGCTTGGGGAATAAGCGAGTTTACCGGGCAGGTGGGGAGGCGCAGGATCCCTGCTGCCTTTATAAGGAGATAAGGACTCCCTTTTTTCACCCACGCCTTCTTCTTCCTCTGCTCATCCATTCCCCTCGCTCGAGCCCTAGCGCCCAAGCGTTCATCTTCTCCGCCCAAAAAGGTTCTCCGAAAATGTCCGGATTCAGAGCAGGAGGCAAGTAGATGGCCTCTACTGTCCGGGAGAAGGATATCAAAGCTTTGGGAGGCCGGGTATCTGGCCAAGAAAATTGGCCACCGTCTTCCGATGGCGGGATAGATCGTCCCTACTCCGGAACCCCACGAGAGGGTTGTATTCCTCCCTCATTTCGTCCGCAGGCTAGGGTTTCCCCTCCGCCCATTTGTTCGTGGCATCATGTATTAATACGGGATTGATTTTCATGATCTATCCCCCAATTCCTTCCTCAACATCTCGACATTCATCTTCGTGTGCGAGGCCTTTCTTCGCATCCCGCCACACTTTGGCTTATGACTGAAAGTTTTCAATGTGAAGCCCAAGGTAGTGAGCGGCAAGCACACCGAGTGCAGAGGCGCCATGGTGAGCAAGATGCCCAACATCACATGGCCAACAGGTACTTTCAATGATTCCGTCAAGGAGTGGCATCAGCAGTGGTTTTACATCACTGAGCCGTGCGGCACGGAATGGGCCGCTGCTCCCGAATTCCGATCCAGAGCCCCCCCTGCGGCTTACGTCCTGGCCCAAGAAGGGCCTGAACTGGTCTTTGTCTGACGAACTATCGGTGCTCCAGACGCGCGTCAAGGATATGGAAGACAAGAATATCAAACTTGTCAATGTGGTCCAGGTGATGTTAGTTTGCCGGATCCTTCCTTGTCAACACCGGGCTTGCGATTTATGGGAATTCGACCTGGCCAAGCACCAGACCCTGCGAGAGCTCTTTGTCTCCTCACACAAAGACATCTGGAAGGTGCTTTTCAAGTCTGACAAATCATGGCCGGACTTAATCGATGACCGCGGGTACCAACTGTCCCGCCCTACAAGTTCGGTAAGTCATTATAAGTTTTATTCGCATAACCCAAGGGAAATGCTTAATGTGTTTTCCACAACTCTCCTTGGGATGGACGAAGAAGGCGGGGCGGATCTACTGTCCGGCCCCACTGCCTGAAGAACCGGCTGGCCTACTTCTAACGAAGATGCTTGTCTCAGCGCCTTACAAGGCGCCGAAGAAGAAGGCCGGGAAGGAGGCCAAAAAGATCAGGGGCGGTCTCCGTCGCCGTGGCGCCTCGGACGCAATGTCCGAAGACTCCAATGTCTGTTCTGCCTCCGAAGAGGATGAGGAGGAGGAAGAAGAATCCCCAAAGGGGGAAAAAAGAAAAGGACGGCCTCCGTATCCTTGGAGGCCAAGTCACCTAAGAGGGGAAAAACTCCTCTTCCAGAGGAGTCCACCGCCGCCGCCAATAGCAGTCCGGAGTGGGATCCCAGGGCCCAGCCCCTGGTGAACTCGTGAGTATATAAAATCCAAACACGTTTATGCGTCCAGGCTCATAATGGCATAATATTTTAAGCTGAGCCGTACCTTTTTGCAGTCCGGCAAGGTCCCGCACCGAACACTCCTCGTCGGAGGATTTGTTAGGTTCGGATGTTATGGAGAGCGGGACACCCCCGAAGGCCCCTTCCCCCAAACATGTGAATGACACCGAGGTTTCGTCCCAGAAGGACTCGGGCCAAGGAGGGGGGGGGGAGATCATAAAGGTGGTGCCAGGAGGTCGAACTTCAAGGGCCGGACACATGGGAGGGAAGGCTCCCATGGACGTCGACGGCGGGGGCTATCTTGAATTCGGCCCCCAGCCGGACGCAATTTCGGAGAACAATACGGATCCAGAATTGAGCAGGCAACCTCCCTCGACTAGAGGGGGTGCGCCCGTTCCGTTGGCAACCTCTGTCCAACCAGAGGTGCCGGATAGTTTACTAGCGGCGCTGAAGAGCGCCTCCATCGTTGAAGAACACCGTGCCCTTATGGGTACGGTGATTGAAAAGATTCAGTCCGCTGAGAGTGGACTGAATGAATCCCGTATCAGTCTTATAAGAGGCTTTGAGGTATGTTTTATGAGGTTTCGAAGAGTGTCATAGTATAGATAGTAGCCCCTGATACACTGTTTGATGAAAGAAAGAACCGGACAAAGGATCAAATTTACGTTCACAGGAGACTCACTTGATGACATCTATCTCTCTTTTTTTATAAGCAGGCGTCTGTAGCGACCGCCACCTCTCATACTGCGGAATTATCTGGACTGAGGCAGAGTCTGGAGCGTGCCGAAGGAGAACTTGGCCGAGTGAAGAAGCAGTTGGAGGATAACCAAGGTACGCAGAAACCTTGTTCATTTAGAACAAATGAATAAGTGTGCACAATGAAAATATTTTTATGATGTGCTCTAGGGGTGACGGCCGAAATTGAGGCTCTTAAGAAGGCTGTGGCCGAAGCCAAGAGGAAGGCCGCCACAGAGCAGGCCCTTCACAAAAAGCACGAGGCCAGGGTTATTGAAGCTGAGCGAGAGCTTCAAGAGGCCGTGAAGAAATGCGAGACCTTGGAGCAGAGTCTATCAGGGAAAGAATCCGAACTCTCCCAAGCTTGCCAAGCCGCAAGTGATGGCCGGGGGGAAGCCCAAGGTGCCCTGAAGGAAATCCAGGAGGCGAGGAAGATTGTGGCTGGTAAGGCTTTTTCTATACAAAGCAGGTATTTTGAAAGGAGAAAATCAAGTTGATAATTTGAATTATGATTTCTCCAGGGGTGTTTGCGGAGCTGCCATGCAGCATATCTGATGCCGCCCAATTCTACCGAGCCGAGGAAAAGGGTACTGCAGAGAAGCTCTTCTGGTTGCAGTATTTGGCGCCGAATTATCCGGTGCCATTTGCCGATCAGCTGAAGCAGCTGATGGAACTGCATAAGGCAGCCGAAGTAGCCATGAAGGATTTAATTATCCGGTTATGGCCCGCCGAGCCGATTCCAAGCAGTTACTTTGGGCTCGTGAAGCGGCCTGTGAGTGCCTGCCCTCGACTCGAAGTCATCAAGCGGTCGGTCTGTATAGAGGGTGCGCGAATGGCCTTCGCCCGCGCAAAGGTACACTGGCGGAAGATGGATGCGGAAAAGCTGATGACCGAGGGACCGCCAGAGGGGAAGGAGCACCGCAAGCCCGAATTATATTATGATAGTGTCTTGAAAGGAGCCCGCCTTGCGGCAGAGCATTGCACCAAGGACATTATATTTCCATGAATACAATCATGTTGTCCTTTGTGATGTTGAACAAGGTCATTTCTATTATTTATTGCCTGTTATTTGAAAGTTTTTCCACCTGTGCAGCCGTTTTATATATTAATCCTGAGAGTTGGCCAGTCGTCGGCTTCTGCCCCCACGTAAGAAGTACGGGGGTGTTCGGGATAAACCTGAGCACTCTTTATCCCAGTTTTGGGTCCTTGAAGGAGGTTTTCAGCACAACGAACCAGGCAATCGGACTATAGGGCTTTATCACTCTCACTTAGCCATAGGAGTTTGACAAAAGGAAGGTAGGCGCAACCCTTGGTGTTCGGAAGACCGCACGAGGGGCTCTATAAGCGCCTAATCGGAAGAAAAGCCGACACATTGCACGTTGCATTAGTTATGGCATTATGCAGAAGAAATCCTTAAAGATTTTACAACCTCTCGAATATCTGACCAGCTCTCGCCATATCATGACAGTCAGTTTTCGGCTTTCTCTACCGAGGTGCTCGTCCGGAAGAACCGGGACACAATCGCAGTAGTTCTCCCTGTGCTACCTTAGCCGATATAGCGGAACGTAAGGTACCAAAACATGGGAGCCGGGCAAACCCAACTATTGACCCCAGACATGATTCGGAGCTGATGCATATAATGCTATAAGTTCGGGGTGCCGAACTACCGTGGAGGTGTTCGGACTTTATTGCTGTATTATGGGTACAATGAAGCCCCTGGCATTTTAAGGCATATCGCGATGTGAAGATGCCTTTTGACAAAAGAATTTCAATAAGAAATAACAGCAGATAAGCATCATATAAATCCACATGTTGTATTTGGATAGTACGCCGATGCGTATGAGTACAAGTAATGTGATAAAAAGAAATATGACTGCGTAACCTGCTGGGACTAGGTGGGGGGAAGCTGTGTGTGGAGTGTAGTCGGATGGTTATTGAGGGGAATATCCAAAGGTTCCCTTACGCGTTCAAGCTATTTCCATGTCGCCAGTCCTGGCCTACGCAAAGGTGAACCTGCAAAGAAAATGCAAGAAATTTTTGTGTTCCACAGAGCGGTTGAGCCATAGTATGTGGCCTGTCCTAGCTTTTGCCAGAGTGTTTAATTGAGCTCAAGACGAGCCGGGCTATCCTGCCGCGAAGTAGTTCGGACTCCTTTGACAGTGTCCATGAGCGTGGCCGTTGACTCGAGGTTTGATTGAAAGATGCCACTCGTTACCTCTGCTGTTAAAGCAGCTGTATACTCTTCGGCACCGAGGGAGAGTTTGGCCCTGCCATTAACCGTGATGACGCCGCGCGGAACGGGCATCTTGAGCTTATGGTAGGCATAATGTGGCACCGCATTGAATCAAGCGAACGCGGTTCGTCCGAGCAGTGCCTGATAATCACTGCAAAAGGGGACGATGTCGAAGACTAACTCTTCGGTACGGTAATTGTTTGGTGATCCGAAGACTACCTCCAGGGTGATGGAGCCTGTACAACTGGCCTCCACACCTGGTATAACACCTTTAAAGGTGGTTTTAGTGGGCTTGATCATCGAATGATTGATACCCATCTTGCAGACTGTATCCTAATACAATAGGTTTAAACTGCTGTCTCCATCCATAAGGACTCGTGTGAGGTGGAACCCGCCAATTATTGGGTCAAGGATGAGTGCGGCTGAATTGCCCTGATTGGTATTGGTCGGACGATCCGTCTGATCGAAAGTGATCGGCCATAGTTTATATTGTAGGGCGACTGGCTCCGTTAAGTCAACATCCCTAAGAGTGCATGTCCATTCCAGCTTAGAAGTGTGGGTGGCATTTATCATGCTTACCGCTTTGATTTGCGGGGGAAATTTCTTTTGCCCTCCTATATTCGGTGATCGAGGCTCCTCGTCGTCATCGTCACTTTGAGACCCCTTCCCCTTGTTTTCGGCACCTGACCTGCCGGCTTGTCTGAAGACCCAACATTCTCTGTTGGTATGATTAGCTGGTGTTCCTGGGGTGCCATGAATTTGGCATGGACGGTCGAGTATGCGGTCCAAATTGGACGGGCCCGAATTGTTATTTCGGAATGGCTTTTTCCATTGATTGGACTTAGAGCCACTGAATCCGGCATTGACTGCCTTGTCTTCGGTGCTATCACTGTTTTTGCGATGCTTGTGTTTGTTGCGTCGTGGTTTGTCGTTGCTATCTCTGGCTTTTGATGTGCCAGGATTGCTTGCTGTGTTGTTGCTACGAGCAAACCAGCTATCCTCGCCCGCACAAAAGCGGGTCATGAGTGTCATGAGGTCTGCAATGGACTTTGGCTTTTCTTTGCCGAGATGTCGGGCAAGCCACTCGTTATGGATGTTATACTTAAAGGCCGCTAGGGCTTCGACATCCGGACAGTCGACAATTTGGTTCTTTTTAGTTAGGAACTGAGTCCAAAATTTCCTGGCTGACTCTCCGGGCTATTGAGTTATGTGACTTAGATCATCAGCATCCGGTGGTCGCACATAATGCCCTAGAAGTTGTCTAGGAATGCGTCTGCCAGGTTCTCCCAACTCCCGATGGAGTTTGCCGGCAACCTATTGTAACGCCCCGGATGTAGCTTTCCATATTCGTAACTCCAACTCCTGCCTTTTCCGGAGATGTGATATATTATTTTCTCCGTGGTTGGGTTTTTGTCTTTTGTTTTGCATTTTGTTCGTGCATGCATCTCATCTCATAGCATCATGCACATTGCATCTGCATGTTTTCATAAAACTCGCACCCGTTCGTAGTTGTCGCGTTCCCCTTGCCTCCTTTTGACCGTTCTGAGACCAGCCAGGTTTTTCGAGTTCCTCTTGTCTGACCACCTAACCTCTCTTGCCAGCTCGCAGCACCTTCGTGTGCGTGTCTGAAACTTACTCGAACCCGAACCGGTTTGTCGTCACCGTTGGATTCGGATCATCCCCAAACATCTATAAAATATCTCCGTTTTTTTTCATTTGGACTCTCCAGCCTATTTTTCTCGACCACCCGATTATGATCGAAGGGACGAGATAGTCCCTAACCAAAAACTCAGTGCTATATATAGCAGACCAACCCCTAATTTCTAGGGATCCTCCTAGCCGCCGCCACTCCTCTTGTCTCCTCCCACCTCGGGTTCTTCCCCGATCCAAAACTCCACCTCGTCTTTAGCCACCGACCAACCAGAGCAGCGCCCGACCTTCTCTGTCCCATCCATCCCATCGATCCACTCCACCCACAACCACAGCCGGGCCGCTCCTCCTCGCTTTCAGCGCCGCCCGCATGCCCCCTGCCTGCTTCCGCTGCAACTCCAACCAAGCTCTCCTCGTGCCCGGCAGCCATAGCGCCCGAGGCCTTCTGTCTCCTTGTCGCCAGATGCCCGCCTCCCCTGCATCCTCCTCGTCGCCCGCGCCTTCCTCCGCGCTCATGCCCGAGCGGGAGCATCCCGTGTAGCAGCGAACGGCGCCTGGCCCCGCCACATCTCCGTGCTGCTGGCGAGATTCGCCCAAGATGAGCGCCGCCGCTGCCTTCTTCTCCTTCCCGGTGCTCCCCGTTCCTCTCGATCTCTCTCATCCCTCTCTCTCTTTTCGTCAGCAGGAGCTCCCGCAAGTTGGCAGGAACGAGACCATGTTCTGCTTCGACCAAATCACGCCGCCATCCTCTACGTTTGCCGTCCGCTGCCGTTCTCCACCAGATCCGGCTGGCCTCCGCCGCCCTTGCCCGTTCCTGGCTGGATCCCGCCGACTGGGCCCCGTCCCCGGCCACCGGCGCCCACACCAGGACCCTCCAGCGCCGCCGCGGCCTTCCTCCTGCTGCTCGATCCCCTGCCTCGCCCTGTTTCTGTTCTTCAGAAACGAACAGCAGCGGCAGCGAGCGCGTCGCTCGACCGGGTCTTGCCCGCGTTGACCGTGCCTCGGCCCGGCTCTCCAGATCCGGCCCAAGCCGCTCCACTCGCCCAGCCTGCCTGCCTCACCACCGACCGGGCCGAAGCCCATGGGTGAGGCCACACCCCAGCGCCCTCCTCTTGTTTTTTTTGCACCTATCGGGCCAGCCAGATTCAGCCCGCATACGTTTTTTTCCTGTTCTGCGATTTTAGCATTATCTAGTGAATTATCAGTTTTACAGAAAAAACCTCCATCTTCATGCATATAATAACTCATGAATGGTGCATCGGATTAAAATGCTTTAAACATGTAAAATGCTTAGAATTTTGTGTAGATTAATAATATGCCACTTTCATCCATGTTTAAAATGTGTAACATGCTGTTTATGTTTATTTTGCATAATGCCATGCTAAAATGATTTAAATCATAACTAAATAACCGTAGCTCGGTTTTAAATGTTCTTTATATGTAAATGGGGTGAAAAAATGCCTAGATTAACATGGTCCACTTTATTTTCCTGTTTAACAACTTTAAAATGTGTTTTAGGGCAGAACAGTAGCAAATTCATAAATTGCATATGAGGTTTTTCTGGAAATGTTGTTGGTTGTTCCGGCCTCATTTAAACTTGCCTAAATATTTAGTTTACTTTTGTTACACCCCTTGACATGTTTAACAACATTTAACATTGTTGTGTACCTAAACGAGAGCGAACTAAATAACTCGGATGTGGTGTTTTGTCAATATGCAACTCATTGCATATTGAGCTCCACTTAACTTGTAGTATTGTGTGTTGCACTTTGCCATGCCATGCCTCATTAAACCGGACATGCATCATACTTGTTTGTGCATCATGACATGTTTATGCTGGTGTGTTTACCATGTTGCTTGCTTCTTTCCGGTTTGCTTCTCTTGTTAGCTTCGGTTTCGTTCCGAAGTTGTGAGGATTCGTTCGACTACGTCCGTTTGTCTTCTTCATGGAATCGTTCTTCTTCCTTGCGGGATTTCAGGCAAGATGACCATACCTTCTAAATCACTACTATCTTTGCTATGCTAGTTTGCTCGCTCTTTTGCTATGCCAATGCTACGATGCCTACCATTTGCTTGTCAGCCTCCCAAATTGCCATGTCAAACCTCTAACCCACCATGTCCTAACAAACCGTTGATTGGCTATGTTACAGCTTTGCTCAGCCCCTCTTATAGTGTTGTTAGTTGCAGGTGAAGATTGAAGTTTGTTCCTTGTTGGAACATGGAGATGCTGTTCCTTGTTGGAACATGTTTACTTGCTGGGATATCACAATATCTCTTATATTATTAATGCATCTATATACTTGGTAAAGGGTGGAAGGCTCGGCCTTATGCCTGGTGTTTTGTTCCACTCTTGCCGCCCTAGTTTCCGTCATACCGGTGTTATGTTCCTGGATTTTGCGTTGCTAACGCGGTCGGGTGATTTATGGGACCCCCCCTGACAGTTCACTTTGAATAAAACTTGTCCAAAGAAGGCCCAACCTTGGTTTTACCATTTGCCTCACCACCACCTATCCCTTTCCTTGGGTCGGCCAACCCGAGGGTCATCTTTATTTTAGCCCCGGGCGGTGCTTGTCTAAGTGCTGGTCGAACCGAAGCGATGTCCGCGCCCCAGGCAACGAGGGTCTATGCCAACTCGACGTCTTGCTCATCCGGTGTGCCCTGAGAACGAGATATGTGCCGCTCCTATCGGGATTTGTCGGCACAGCGGGAGGCTTTGCTGGTCTTGTTTTACCATTGTCGAAATGTCATGTAAACCGGGATTCCGAGACTGATCGGGTCTTCCTGGGAGAAGGTCTATTCCTTCGTTGATCGCGAGAGCTTGTCATGCGCTAAGTTGGGACACCCTGCAGGTATAAACTTTCGAGAGCCGTGCCCGCAGTTATGTGGCGATGGGAATTTGTTAATGTCGGTTGTAGAAAACCGAAGTTGACCTTAATTAAAATACATCAACCGTGTGTGTAACCGTGATGGTCTCTTTCCGGCGGAGTCCGGGAAGTGAACACGGTGTTGGAGTTATGCTTGACGTAGGTTGCTATAGGATCACTTCTTGATCATACTTTTATCGACCGTGCTTTGCCTTCTCTTCTCGCTCTCATTTGCGTATGTTAGCCACCATATATGCTAGTTGCTTGCTGCAGCTCCACCTCATGCCTTTACCTTACCCATAAGCTTAAATAGTCTTGATCTCGCGGGTGTGAGATTGCTGAGTCCTCGTGACTCACAGATACTTCCAAAACCAGTTTGCAGGTGCCGATGAAACCGTGCAGGTGACGCATCCGAGCTCAAGGAGGAGCTTGATGAAGATCTTGTTCATTGTGTTGTTTCATTTCAGTTGATCAGTAGTGGAGCCCAGTTGGGTCGATTGGGGACCTTTGTCGCATTTGGGGTTCTTCTTTTATTTTGGTTCCGTAGTCGGACCTTGATTGTATCTGTATGATGTAATGCTTTACTCATGTATTGTGTGAAGTGGCGATTGTAAGCCAACTATGTATCTCTTTCCCTTATGTATTACATGGGTTGTGTGAAGATTACCTCACTTGCGACATTGCTTTCAATGCGGTTATGCCTCTAAGTCGTGCTTCGACACGTGGGAGATATAGCCGCATCGAGGCGCGCTAAGTTGGTAATCGAGCCTTCCCGACCTTAGAGCCCCACTGTTTGATCGTTTTAGCGGCCGAGTTGTGTCTAGAAAAATGTTTTGAGTCATTTAGGATTATATATATCGGAGAGTTAGGAATTCTTTTTACTCCCGGTCTCTTCATCGCTCGGTAAGGCATCTGACGTCTGATTTGACTCTTCTCTTCTCAAATTTCACTAAATTTTTTTAGGATCACGGGTATCTTGGAATCGTTCGATGGTTTTATGATGAGAACATTGTCTTGGTGCCTAATGTCGGGGGTTTAGTGGAAGTGTCCCGGGAGTTGAGCTCGAGGTGTTGTCGTCATAATTTTATCGTTGCGATTCGGAATACCCGAGTTTAGTATGCCGACATCGAAAATCTCTTTTATGCAGTTGTTGGTGAGATAACCCCGATAACCCAGTACTGAGGTGAGTACGGGAGTATTGCCATATCTCGTATAACAGATGCTTTTCGAAGGTTGAGGTACACGATTTCCGAAGGTTTCTTGGTTATGTGTTGACGGATGGATACAGTTGGATGTAGGGATTGTTAGTTTGTGTGAGATATATTGCTTCCCCTGTATCCCCAACACCAGATTGCATAACCGGAAATTTTTGGGAGTTTCATAGGTGGGAATTCAAGTAGCTCTTAGGATATCTTTCCGACAGATGTATGATATGAAATTGGGGTTCGACGTCTAGTGGTCCGCCTATTCACGGTCGTTTTTTACAGTGGTCTCGTTGTGTCTTAAAGAGTCCTTGGCTATGCCGACTCGGGGACGCTTCGTATGTCATGTGCACTGCCTTGTACATGATGGTGCTGTACGATCGAGCCCGTGTAGGCCCCACCACGAAAACTTCGGACGAATTCTCTATCATATGTTTGTTCCGGCTTATTCTGCAAGCCAGTCCTTTGTTTTTGTTTTGAGTTGTGGTATTCGAGTTGCTTCAATGTCAAGTGTTGATTCCATACCTTTCCAAAATGGTGTTCTCATACTCCGATGTGAATACCAATCCTTCTCGACAATCGAGATTGTCATGTCAATCCTTTTCAACCGGCGTGTTTCTCTTCAAGTGGATCCGATCATTTCAACATCAGCAAGACCAATTATCATTTCTTCTCAACGGTGTTTGTTTCATCCGTCTCCAAGTTGCCTTTGTTTTTTCCCACCCACCCACCCTTTTTCCTCAAGGACTAAGATTTCTTTACCAAGTATCCTTTTATTTTTGTGAAGTTTCTCCGTTCTTTTCCGTCAATGTTCTTACCCGGTGGTTCTCAAGAAGATGTTCTACTAGTTCGTCATTCCTCATTCCTTTCTCTTCTCCGGTGGATTCAAGTCAAGTTTTGTTGATCATACCTTTTTCCTCATTTCAATGTCTTCTCATACCGGTGCACCTCATTATCATTCTACTTCTCGCTATTTGTTATTCCGGAGTACTCAAGATATCTCGAAGATTCGTGTTTCCACTCTGCATTCGTTCAAGCTCTTTCGAGATTGGTATCTCATTCAAGTCATTTAATTCAACCGGTGCAACATCTCTTTTAAATCTTTTCAACGGTGTTCTTTTGAGTGGGCCCTAACCCACAGGTCTTTTCCCAGGATCTTACCTGACTCATCTAATTTTGTCGGAGCCATTCCCAATTTCTTTTCGAAGTTTGACGTAAGAATGAATATCATCAGTCAGATGTTTTCCAAGATCGATTTCAAATTATTTTTCATTGTTGGCTCAACCTCTTTGTTTTTCATTCTCCCGGAGTATCTCAACAATTCTTGGTGGTGTTTATCGTTGTCATTCTCATCATTTGAAGACCGAAGAAGAGTTTCTCTTTAATCTTGCTCTATTCTCTTCAAGATTCATGGTGCTAGCTTGTTGCCATCCGCTCATAATTGTTTTCGATTGTGAGAATCTTTTTCATCCATCCGGAGCATTTTAGGAGTCTTTTCAGTTTCATTCTTTGAAGCCCATCATCTCAGTATTATTCATTCAAGCTTTCAGCTCTCGCTCTCCAAATTATACCGGTGCATCATTCAAGTATTCTCTAATAAGCTCGTGATCTATTAGTTCATTTGTATCTAAATACCCTCAAGCACCTTCGTTCATTTGCTAATTCTTACCGGTGATGCACCCCTACTTCGATCATTTTCAATTCTTATGGTGGTTCTTTCAAGATCTCTCTTCCTTGTTCATCATATCAATTCATTTGTTGTTCCAATCCTACCGGTGGTTCGTTGAAGACCTTCTCAAGTTTACGCCATATCTCTCTTAATCCTTTCTACGAGAATAAGTAGTATGCCAAATCCGTTGCTTGTCAACAATTTAAATTGGTGAAGGATAGGCATAACATAATTCTTGTTCTTGTTTCATCCAAGTGATTAATTCCTTCTTTCGGAGTTTGTTCATGATGAATAAATTCTCGGTTTCAGTTGTTTCATCTTTTCTTTTCCCGGAGTTCCAAGCTCTCATCATCACGAAGATCCATCTAAATCATTGCAAGGCTTCACCTTGTGTTTTCAACTTCTCTTTCTTTCTATCACCCTTTTGTTTACCGGAGTTCTTCATGGAGGCTCTACATGGTGCTTCGTCAAGGATTCTTTTCATTCTTCAATTGTTCATCAAGATTTCTCTCGAAGTTAAGATCCGTCAGGCCATACTTAAAAATAAACATGGTGCTCAACACATGTTTTGTTTTGAGGAGTTCAAGCATTCTTCATCTTGCATTCCAAAGTGCAATTCTTTCTACCTTATCTTCTGAGGTGGTGTTAGGTCATTCTTGATAATTTCCCTTCGCGTTTCATGATTCACAAGTTTTCAAGAGTGACATATTTAAATCCATCTTTTTCTCTTTGTTCAAGAGATCTTTTCAACCGTCAATCTCTTCATTGGAGTTATCTTGGTATAGATTTCACCTAAAGCCTTCCCTAAGGAATGTTGCTATTATGGTGCTTATCAATGATCCAAGTTTTCTCCTATCCTCTTGGTGAAAGAAGTTTTTCATCGCCTTGCTGCTCTCACTCAAATCAATGGCTTCTGTTGGGGATATTACCACTAGGTGTAAACCGGCCAGCTTGGGCCGGATTAACTCCGTTAGTGGTATAAGCAGAGAAAGGCCCAAGGCCTATAGTTGGTTTAGAGCTTGTAGCCGTAAACCGGCCTGATGTATAACTTGTATTGTAAGTTAGGAATAGAGAGATACCAACTGGGATACGACTATGAACCGGTTGGGACTCTATGAACCGACGGGCGTCACTGTGTATATAAGGGGCGACCGGCGACGGTTCAAAGACGAGACAACCACAACTCGAGCCTAAGCGAAGCTTGTTTGCTCCTAGCCATCGAGACTACATCAATTCCATCACAACTAGACGTAGGCTTTTACCTTCATCGAAGGGCGAACTAGTATAAAACCCTTGTGTCTTTGTGTCCGCTTTAACCCCGCAAGTAAACTCAGAGCGATGGCTCCACGACTAAGTCCTTACGCTAGGACATCTGCCGTGACAAATCCATTTACGGTTGGCGCCCACCGTGGGGCTATCGCCGCGATGGTTTGACGATCTTGGAGGGCAAGCTCAAAGGACTCGAAGGCTATGTCGTGGGCGGATGACCAAGAGTCGTCAGCGGTCGGATCTACATCGACGACGCGGATGGGGTCCCGAGGCCGATTCAATCGAGTATGGATACGGGTCCCTTCGGCGGCATACACGCTTTCATCGGCAAGATCGGGAGCTCGGGCCGAGCGGACATCCGCACCGACCTCATCGAGACGGCTCGGCGTCGCGACCTGCCCGTGTTAAACCGGCCGTGAAGCATGTCTTCGTTGGAGTCACCCATGGAGGAGAGTACGACGCCGGTTCGTAACACGGTAGTGAGACCGTCGTTTATTCGGCGATGAATCTTTAACAGAGAGACCGAGTCATTGTACCAGCCGCAGGCGATATAATCGAGGGCTGTTCCGACGGTGACAAGATTCGGACCCCCAAGCCGCTTAAACGGGTTGGAGTATTCATGGCGACGCAGCAGCGAACCACTCTTCAACCGCAGCGATGATGCTTTCCGGTTCAAAGAATGCGGCAAGCGGGCAGGGCCCGGCACACCCGCCGTTCAAGTTCTGCCGATCTGTTTGATGCACTAGCGGCGCTTATGGCGGAGGACAACCCGAAGGATCGGAGGCTCATAATGCAGAAATTGCAAAGGTGAAAGAGCAGATCACGCAAGCCAAAGCGGATCTAGCGTCAGAGAAGGAGCGTATGGCCGCAGAGCGGGCCGCTTTAGACGCGCAAGCTTACAAACTCATGCTTGACCAGAGTGCATCGCAGGAGGTGTTGAAGCGGAAGTATAGATCGCGCCTGCCATCAGGATTTGATCCTAGAAATCTCTTCCGCACCGGGCCGAACCGGTAACTCGCCACAAGATAGGGAGGTAAACCGGATTGAGGCACCAGGAGCAGGAGCGACGGTCCAACCGCGCCTGATGGAGCCTCCGCAGCAGAACATGGTGGTTCCTCCACCGCAGACACCCCCGGGTCATTATTCTAATCCTATGGACAACCTTGTTGCAGCCGCCGCACGATTGGAGGCGATCCCAGTTGAAGGAGATTCCCCACAAGCAGTTGAGACACGCCGGGTTAAGGAGCTTCTCCGGACCGATCCAATGAGGGAAGCGTATTCATACGGCCGTGATCGGATTCACTCTCGCCCGTCAAGCGGAGCTACAACAGCGTATGGATGAACCGGCCATATCAAGCAACGCACGGGACCGTGAAGCGGCCCGAGGCAATCACCAGATGGGCGGCATTCGTGATGCTCAGGAGGTAGTGGATCGGGCCCGGGCACGCAGGGAGGCCGAGTTAGCAGCACAGGATGATGCGGGTCAACACACACCGTTCGCCCTACCACTTTTGCCGGACCAGAGTCGCATCCGCTTTAGGGGTGCCCTGTTTAATCCCCGCTTTACGCAATGTGCGTCTGCCTAAGGATTTTAAGGGCCCACGCAAGGTGCCGAATTACACCGCAGATCTGTCCCCTGAAGCGTGGGTTGAAAGTTATGAGATGGCCATGGAGATGCTAGATGTTGATGAGACCGCATGTGCAAAGTACTTCACCATGATGCTGGAGGGCACAACCCGTACTTGGTTGAAGAGCTTACTGCCCAATTCTATCAGTTCATGGGCCCAGTTACGGGCCCGGTTTATCCAGAACTTCAAGGATATGTGTAAGCAGCCCAAGTCCATAGTATACCTGGCGGCTTGCGTCCAGGAAGAAGGGGAGTCAACAACCCGTTGGGTACGCCGTGTGTCCGAGATTTTGCACTCTTCTGATCGGATCAACGCTGACTCGGCGATCTTAACATTAGAAGGCAACTGCTGGTTTGAGCCTTTGAAATTAAAATTGGGACGTATGAAGCAGTTCTGCAATGATATGGGAACCCTCATGGCCGCTTTGGTAAAGTATGCCGATTCGGACAGTACCAAGGATCCTGAAGTCGATGATGATGAAGCGAGGAAGGGAAAGAAGAACGGCAACTCAAGGGCAGCAGACAAACCGGCGGGTCATGGAACGGGGCAAGCGCAAGGCTGATGGCAACCCGGATTTCGTAGCCAACACTAATGCGCAGGATGAGGGCCCGCGCGCAGAGAGCAAGGCGAATCGGGTCAAAATCCTAATACAAGCCGTTTGAATTACTTGTTGAATCAACCTTGCCCCAAGCACGGACGAAGGAGTCCCCATCGAACCATCTCTGGAAAGATCAAGATATTATGCAGGAGTTCAAAACTCCAATGCTTTCGGTATGACCGAGGTCGGGTGGCGGTTCAGATCCGGTTTCCATGGGCGAGTCAAGATGGAGCTTCGGTTCGTGGCCTAATCAAGGCAATCACAATAGTCGAGAATAATCTGGTGGCCAACAAAGAACAACATCGATCGAGTTATCGAGCCAACCAAAGCGGTTGAATAATGGGCGATATCATGTTTTCACAACCAGTTTGGACAAGCGAGACCGAAGCTTCACAAACGGGCGGTAACGCTGTTGAACCGGCCTTGCCATGGTATTTACGCTGGTCGAGCAGCCCATCGTGTGGGCAGAGGACCATCCCCGGTTGATAATCCGGTCACCGGCATTGGTGGTAGACCCTCAGGTGGGGGGCTATAAGTTCACTAAGGTGCTTATGGATGGAGGAAGCAGTATTAATATATTATATGTAGGATCGTTGAAGGCAAGAGTGTCTAGAGGGGGGGTGATTAGACTACTCGACAAGATAAAAGTTTAGCCTTTAGATTAGGGCAAGTTTTTAGCAAGTTCACAATTGATGAGCAAGTCAAGTATCATGCATACAAGTCGAGCAACATACTACACATGCAATTCTAGAGTATGGGCAGCGGAAAGTAAATTGCATAAGTAGTAAGGGAGAGATTGTGAAGAGCAAACGCAATTTGGAGACACGGAGATTTTTCTCGTGGTTCCGATAGGTGGTGCTATCGTCAATCCACGTTGATGGAGACTTCAACCCACGGAGGGTAACGGCTGCGAGAGTCCACGGAGGGCTCCACCCACGAAGGGTCCACGAAGAAGCAACCTTGTCTATGCCATCATGGCCTCGTCCACGGAGGACTAGCCTTACTGGGTAGATCTTCACGAAGTAGGCGATCTCCTTGCCCTTACAAACTTCTTGGTTCAACTCCACATCTTGACGGAGGCTCCCAGCGACACCTAACCAATCTAGGAGGCACCACCCTCCAAAAGGTAATAGATGGTGTTGGTGATGATGAACTCCTTGCTCTTGTGCTTCAAATGATAATCTCCCCAACACTCAACTCTCCTCACCGATTTGGCTGTGGTGGAAGAAAGGATTGAGTGGAAAGCAACTTGGGAAGGCTAGAAATCAAGTTTCATATGGTGGGAGTGGAGCAACTTGATCTCAACACAAGGGTAGGTAGTTTTCTTCTCGAAATGTAAGGTAGGAGTGGTAGTTCTTTCGATGGCTCTCTCCACGAATGAAGAGGAGGTGGAGGGTATTTATAGCCTCCACACAAAATCCAACCATTACACACATTTGACCAATCTCGGTCGGACCGAAGTTGACAACTCGGTGAGACCGAAAGTTCAAATCTTGTGAGCGTTGGGATTTTCGGTGGGACCGAAAATACAATCTCGGTTAGTCCGATTCTTCCAAAGTCTAGGGTTTGCCAATCTCGGTGGGACCGACTTTCTCATCTCGGTGACACCGATTTGAGTCTGAAGGTTCTGAAGCTTGGCAACACCAATTTCGTATGACCGAGTTTGGAATCGGAAAATCCGAAATTATTAGGGTTTGGGTATATGGTGAGGTGGTTCATCTCGGTGTGGTGAGTTTATGGAATCGGTGGGACCGAGATTACTTATGGGTTTATGTTGGAATGAAAGATTGCGATAGTTTGAGATATAAATCACTAAGCACTTGAGCAACCAGATCATCATCATAACCTCATCCCTTTTAATAGTATTGGCTTTCCTATGGACTCAATGTGATCTTGGATCACTAAACCAAAAATAGAGTCTTGAGCTTTTGCCAATCCTTTCCTTAGCATCCTAGGGGTCCACCTTTCTAGTCCTTTTGCCATGCCAGAGTGATTGACTTTCTGAAACATACTTGATGAAAGCATTAGACCAACCACAAAGTATGTTGTCATTAATTACCAAAACCACCTAGGGAGCAAATGTGCTTTCAATCTCCCCTTTTGGTAATTGATGGCAACACACAAAATAAGATATCAAAGCTTACTAAAAGAAAGACAGGATTATCATTAAAGCTTTGACAAACATGTAGT